>VDFB02384350.1:129951-234292 GCA_007258455.2 Sequoia sempervirens
CTTGAGTGGTAGCACATATCAATCCAAGAGAAAAAAGGATATGACATTAATTTCTTCCCCTGGATAGATGCACCACATATGCATTGTGAACATGAATCATAACTAGGTTAAACACAATTGAATTAAGCAAGTAAATCAATCAATTAACCTAAGTCATATTTCCAATGAAATTCTTGCAAAGATAATTAAGATTCTATGAAACATGAAATAACATTCAAATTGATAAAATGAAATCTAATTAAACAAGAAAACCTCATCCCAATGGGGGATTTGTGTTGAATTGATGTGGAATGTGTTGGGACTGTAAAAATATCATCTTTTTTATTGGCCTTCACTCATGTACCCCAGAAAGTTTCCACATCTTAATTTCATAAACAACACAAATTGTTGAAATTTGTCTAACAAGATCCATTTCACAATCCATGTTTATCAATAATCCCATTAATTTAGCCTTTGATACCCAAGCACTCCTCTAGTCATCATTGAGCAAGAATTTTAAAACAATTGGTTCATATTGGTAAGATCAGGGAAGGACTTTCTGATCAATAGGTGATAGCTTTTCAGTTTGAACATTTTGTACATATCGAAAAAAGATAAACCAAGTCATACCAATCAGAGACCATGGAGATTACATAATCAGAAAGACAATGCTTGTCATCTCACCAATGAAAGCTTATCGGCAAGAAAAAAGTAGTCAGAGCAAAGTTGTCAAATCATGCCAAGCTCTTAACTCACACTGACAGAAACATCATCAGCGAGACATATATTTTCTTTCGCCGATGAGACAAGAGAACAACTATCAGGGAGACTTGTACACTCAAGATGAATCACTCAGATCTCACCGACCATATAGGTTACACTGATAAAGGAAATTTTGGGAAGAGTCTTTCTGACTGATCCCAAATGAATGAGGCAGAAGATGGAGCATATCAGAGAGACCAAAAGACATCAGAGCGACATTCCATTCTCTTAGCGATGGTTCTCATCATGTCAATGGTAATGAGAAGGTATCACCATCCATCGGGGTAACCCTGGGCGATGATCGAAAGGACTTCTAGTGATTCAGAAAGATTTGAAATCGGGGAAACTTCACAACTTTCTCCCCGAAGTAGTATGAGTTGAAAAACAAGAAGGCCAGTTATTTTGCATCGGTAGGAGGATTATTCAATCTTCCCAACCAAGAATGATAAGTCAAAAGGACACTCCACATTGAAAAGACATTTAGTTATGTCTTAGCGATCAAATTTGAATATGTAAAACAAAGGTGGCGACAAGTTGGACACATAGATCAGCCAAAAATTGAAGAAGACTCACCGATATAATCTTTTCATTCTGACATTGCAAAATTCAAAAAACTTGCTTGCATTCATGCTCAGAAGTAGACATTAATGGCTGCATGAATGTACATCATGTAAATATTCTTTGATTGAAAGAAGAATGAACAAAAATATTTCTAGAATTCGCAACAAGAAGGACGGGAGGCCGGACAAAAGGAAAAGAATTCAATGCGGATGGAGACTCACAAGTAAGCTTACAAATTTTCTTTTCAATTGAAATTATAATTCAGTTCTGTCACCTTAGAAAATCATGGAAGGTTCAAGCTCTGGGAAAACAAACAGGAAGAAAACAACAAGGTGAAAGTAGTCAACCTAGAGGTTAAAAAAAAATTGAAACATGGGAGGAGCCCAAAAAAAAGAGAGATAACTAAACCAAGACCTTACGAATTAGTTACCCGGTTCAATGCCAAAGGCCAGAAGGTCTACACAACTAAGGGTCAATGTAGAAAGATTTGAAGACAAATGCAGACACATAGAAGATGCATGGACCCCTGTTAGAGGTTATGAATTATTCATGTTCCACTATTACTGGAGAAATAGGTTCAAACCAATGTGCAATCCCTGGAGTTTTAATTTGGGGACACTGGTCGTTCCAAATGTATTTGTGAATGTAGAACTTGTGAAGCTTTTGGCTAAGAATTATAAACCAGACCTTAAAGCCATCTGCAACTTGTAGGGTGAACCCTTTATACATGTGTCCAAGACTACACTTTATGAAGTCTTTAACCTAAGTGACTCATACGATGAGCCTATTTTACATGAAGATTTAGAAAGGGAATATTGGAGAATGGACACAACCTATAAAGGATGGAGATTTCCACTACACAGACCAAGAAAGGATGGAGACCCTGTTCCACTCGAAGACAATGATGGGCCTTCTTTTCATGTGGACTTATTTGAACCCTACTTAAAACACACATATTTCTTAGTGTGTCAGGTATTAGGGACTTAAGCCTCTGAATTCATAACAATAGGTCCAATGGTGATTGCAGTAGATATCCAGTGCCACAATGCAAGGCCATTTGAGTATGCCTCACATATTTTCAAGGGGATTGATTCGGGGTTAATGGAAAAATAAAAAATGGATCTCCTACATTACACTTCGATCATTATTCTATCCTCATGCATATGATATTGTATTATGGACAAGAGATAGGGATGTGGCCAGAAGAACTAAAAATTTCACAATTTGATAAGGAAGATCAGCCACTACCAGTGCAACTGTGGACTACTATTTGGGATAGTAGATTTGTGAGTTCTAGTTATATTTATTTTGAGGAATATTTTTTCAAGATATTGTATAAATTTTTTAACCACCCTCGTGATCATTTTTTGACTGAGGAGATTAAAATATTTCTAAGGCCTAAAGATTTCAATGGACCTACAACTGTTGGTCATAATTGGGGTGATTGGTACTGCTATGTTGATGCCACCATGATTAGGGTGTATTTTTTTGAGGATACACCTTTTCTTCTCCCAAAAATAGTACCATATAGAATTTCATATTTGGAAATTGTCAGACAGATGGATTATTCAAGTGTTATGAATCTGAGTGCTTATGAAAAACAATCATTCATGCCAAGTGCATTGTGTTTTGGAGACTTTACTATGTTGTCTAAATAAGGGTATGATTTAATCTTAAATAAGTTATCTCATTTCAATTTGAAGAAGGAACCACCAAGAAAAGGATTTGATCCTGGAGGCTACATTGATTTTGCTAGAAAGAAAGTAAACTTGGGTGGATATGCTCGCATACCCTACCCACATGATGATATAATCAGAAACATGGAAGAGAGGGAAGCAAAATTGGCCATTAATGAATATAATAGGAAGATGGAGTAGAGAATGAAGGAAATTGAAGAAGCATAAATGTTGTCTTCTAGAAGTGAAGAGTTTGATGGGGAAAAGGAACATCAAGGTCAAATGGATAAAATTTATAAAATGAGAGTAGAGGAGTATCAACCTCCTAATAGAGAGCAAGAAGTTGAAGAAACATCTGATACAGATACTAGGCAGTTAGCCTTAAGTCTTTTGTTTCTGATGATGAATTCATAAAGTCTTCTGAATTTAGATCATTTTTATACAAGCAAAAGGGGAAAGCAATAAGGGATTCTTTCACAGATGTTACACCTACCAATGAAGCCCAATTGCTGAAAATTTTGAAATCAGATGTGGAAATTAAGATGAAGGATATGACTCCAGAGAGAGGGAGGAAATTGTTAAAGGAATCTGGTGTAATGATTTTCCTTGGTTTTTATTTAAACTTAGCCCTTGTTTTTTATAGTTTCTTGCATAATAATGGTGCCACACATAAGCTAAGGTTGGAATGAGTTATAGAAGTGTATACAAGATCAAAATATAATCCTAATGAGAATTCTCTCATGATTTGGGCCTATATCCTCCACACAAGAAGTCTATGATCATTGAAACTGAGAAGGCATTTGGCCATATAATGACATTGAAGGTAGGAGAGATTGATCTTGTGGCTACTGTTGATATTGGCATAAATGTTGCCAAATTAAATAAAGCACAAATTCAAATGTTGATCAAGAAAAGATATATGTACAAAATGAATAATGAGAAGATCCTCAAAGAAAATGATTTCTTGAAGGACATGATCAAGGGTACACTGCAGGGACCTACCAAATTGCTAACTCAAGGAGAGGGTTCCCAATCCAAGGATAAGAGTGAAGAATCAAATATACAAGCTCAAATGAGAAAAATCCAGATTGATGCACTCTCTACAACATTCCAAAAAAGGCACATCAACTTGATGGTTTGGATGAACAAGTTTTGGGGGACCCATTCCAAGAGTTATAGTACAATCCAGGAGCATAAAAGATTAAATGACTGAATTTAGGAAAAAATCCAGGAAATACAAATAAAGATACTTTTGACAATGGAGCCATCACTGCTAATAAGGATATCATGAGAAAGCACCAGGGCTACTATGAGGAGCTTCAAGGAGATGCAAAGGGATTCACTAATGCTGCAAAGGAAGGGGTGCCTACACTATTTAGAAATGATGGAGAATTGAAAGACTAGAATGAATGGATAAAGGAACGCAAGTTGATATTGCATGGAGCCTTGGAAGCAACCAAGAGTGAGAAATCAGCACTAGACAAGACATGTGAACATTTGGAGAAAATGGTGATCATGGAGATAGCTACAAGAAATGCTTCTGAAGATGTTGATACACATTTGAGACATGATTATTTAGATCACATAACAAAAGTTCATTTATGACTCACTAGAGCTTAATTATTGTTACTTTCAAAAGACATTAATGAAGGGGTGTGTCCTCTTCCAAACATTGGTATATAAGTTGGATGTGTAGTGATAGGAAAGTAAGAGTGATTAGGGAGAATATAGGAGATATAGAAGAGATACTTTTAGAATGCTTATCATATAGATTTTACTGTATGGACCATGATGCATGCATAAATTTTGGCTGAAATCAATGGAAGATCTTTAATTTTGTATGGTTCAATACTGGTGTCCATTTTTTGTTAATTTGATACAATTATCTGGATGTCTCCACATTACTACTCTATTATTTGAAGTTGTATATCCAAGCTGATATTTCAATTTCATCAAGACATAGTTGTTGTTATTATGTAATCAAGTTAATTGGTTTATGTCAAGGAATTAAAACCCTTTTAATTGTTTAGAGTAACTTGGTGGTAATAATTGGATCAATAAGAAGAGTTAGGTAATTGATATGATTGTCATACTATCTCCACATTGATGTTATCTTGTTATTCAAATTAAAGGAATACTTTATTTTGTCAATACACATTTGTTGTCATTGTGTGATTCTATTAATTGGTTCCTTCAAGGAAGGATTAAAAATCCTTTTAATAAATTATAGTAACCTGATAAGATCAATTGGATCATTAAGAAGAGTCTTTCAACCACATCCTTGCACATTTATACAAGGTATAAACAAAATTAAGTGCCAAAAAATTAGGATTATAACCAATACTAGCCATTTATTATAGATCTTCATTGACTCTGCATACCCAATAGAGCACTGGTCCATCCCATTCATACATTGCTTATCCAATTTCACATCATAAATTACCAATTGACACATTAGAAGTAGATTAGTTATCAAGCCTCCATCTATTTCACACTTCATGCCACTGTGGATAGATCTTTAAGCCCAATTAAATCACACAATTATCAATATGCTTCAGCAATTAGGGTCTACTTGCCTAGGTCTAGCAGAGCCTGAAGTGTAGGGAGTTATCAACCATACAGGTTAACTCCATTCATTGGTTCAAAAATGTTACAAGTTTGATCACAGAGGCTGGCATCCTCTCAGGATTTGTAACCTGCATTTTTGAGATCCAACAGAATGATCAACCATTTCCTAATCCCATTGTTGAAGCAAGCTTTGAATGATGCTCTAATGGTGAATTGGATGGAAAATGCTCAAATTCTCTCAAAATGGATATAAAAATGGCTATAGTTCAATTACTCTAATGCTTTGTGGATGGATTACTCATAAAATGAGGGCTATTTATAGGATTTTTAGGTGAATCAATGGCTAGGATCAATTTGGTTAATCAATGGATAGAAATGGATGAGAGGGAATGACATGGATCAAGGACCAAATCTGTGGATGAGATTGAAAGATCACATGGATTGATAAAAAAATCAAGAGTTGCAATTGATTTCAACAAACAAAAATCCTTAAAATTAGGAGGAATGTGTAAGATATTTCCATGTGGGAGGGAAATATTTGAATTTGAATTGGAGGAATATTCCTGAGAATATTCTCTTGCAAGTGGGAGAAATTGGAGGAATTAAAAGATATTAGTCAATTAAATAATTAAGATATTATTTAATTTTGCAAGATGAAAGAATCTAGGATTTTAATTAAACAATTTGATCATCTAATTAAAAGGGTGGGATTATGACAATTAATCAAATAATTTAAGATTATTTCATCAAATGAGAGCAATTAAGGGATTTAATCAAATAGGAAGAAAATTAGCATGAAAGAGGTGAATTAATCCAATAATGTTGATTATTTGATTAATAGAAGAAAATGATGAATTTAATTAAACAATCAGGATTATTTAATTAAATAGACGAAAGTGGTCAAATCAAGATGAAAATGGTGTTAGTAGATTGAATCAAATGTGTGATATTGATTAGGACAATTTTAAGTGTCTACAATTCTAATATCATATCTAGCTTGATGATGCTTTGATACAAAGAAAAAATTGCTTCAATTTAGGAAAATCATGACATAAAATAATTTTGGGTTGATTATATGACATGAAATAGACCTATATGCCTAAAATTAGTATGTGCTACATAAACTCAACATAGTGGGTTCTATGAGCTACAAACTAGTTTTCCCTACCTTTCAATATTTGAATCTATAATAACTAGACTTGTGGTGTTTACAAACACCTTTGAGGAGCTTGCAAAGCAAGGGTCATGTTCTTCTTAGTCAAACATCTATGCAAATAGATTCAATGAATTTTAAATAATTTTTAAAATCAATAAGCAAATATGTAGTAAGCCTATATCTAGTTATGTAGATGTTGATATATGACAACAAATGTCCAAATGTTCTCCTTGAAAAATGATGCAAGTATGCGTGAGATATTTATATTTTTGATGATGTCCCCTAGATTTGTTAAAATAAGGGTTTGTTCTTTTATACAACACCCTAGAATACAATTTAAAATGCTTCATGCTTCAAGTTAGTGGACAATGACTAGTTGGAGGGGATGTCATATATCTAATTTGAATTTTGAAAAGTTTAGGGTTGATATTATAGTATTACATAATTGATTTTGCAAGGTGTGTGCCCTTGGTCTCCTTGTGTTGTACAACGCAGCGCTTGGGTTTGTGACATGACTTAACTGCCTCCTATGGATTCATTAACTATGGTAGTTTTATCAGGTATTAACAAGTCGATCTTTTGGTGCAACGACAATTGTCTTTGCAACAATTGGTATTAGAGTTTGGGTCATGGGTTTGAACTCCTCACTTTCCCTAGGGGGGATTATTGCAAGGTGTGTGGCCTTGGTCTCCTTGTGTTGTGCAATGCAACGCTTGGGTTTGTGACATGGCTTAACCATCTCTCGTGGATTCATTAATTATGGCAGTTGTAGTGGGCATTAACAGGTCGATCTTTTGGTGCAACGACAATCGTCTTTGCAACAATTGATCTATGTGGGAAAATGGTTAAACTAAGGATTGAAATTAATTCTTAAGGATGCGTGGAGGAAAAAAAATGCTAGGATCTAGGAATATGCCACCTCCTAGTGTAGAAACATGCCACTTGTATGCTAGTTATTGTATAAAGGAGACCTCAATCAATGTGAGTCCAAAATGAAGGGGAAAAGTGAAGGTATGCAATTCTCACCATTCTACCTATCAATTTTAATTATTTATCTTCAAATTTAAACTATTTTATGTAATGAGACATTTGATAAAGGTTCCATGTTTGGTTGATGGTGATAAAATGCCAATAGCAAAAAGGAAGCCCTCTGGCATTTTATGGTTGAAATAAAACATAGTATGAAATTGTTGGAGTATAATTGATTCAAGATGGAACACATAACTCCACCAATTAATACATATAATGGAATACTAATTAGAATGTAATTATTTTTTTCTATTTCCCCCAAGGTTAATGAAGAGTTTATGGCAGATCTCAACACATAAATAGAGATGATGCCATCAAAAGGAAGCCTTAGCAATTGAATTCTAGATGAGTTGAGGGTTTACAAAGCTATAAAGGGGGTTTCTTTTATTTAATCCTTTGCATTTGAAGAGTGACTTAACAATCTATTTAAAATTTGAGTCTTTTTAATTATGCACTTGTATAATAAATACAGTTTTAGTTCACTTACATTATTACAAGGTTATAATTTGTAAATGTCTTACTTGCATACTTGTAAGAATATTATGGTACTTGAACATTGAACTTGAGAGATTGGTCATTCATGAATTGTGTCACACCTATTGCTCATTTCTATATATAAGTGCAATTAGAGCTTGTTTGAGACCATTCACACTGAGAAGAGAAATAAGCTTACTCAAGTGCACCTCAGTGACCTTGTCTTTGTACAATATAACATTCACCTTCATATCAAAAAGGTGGAGGGGAATGAATCATATAATATAACTAACTTGGATGGGTTAGATTGTGAACATGTGGACAATATGTTTACCAACGAAGATCTCATGGAGATGAAGAGGGAAGCAAAGAGAAGTAGACGATGCACAAGCAACATAAGCAGCGGGAGATGACATACTTGATGATACAATCATTCATGAGGAAGAGGATTTACCTTACCTGCCGTAAACGGTCAGCACACTGTGGTCAACATGTCAACACTTACTGTTTGGACCACACTCACTCTAAAGTGTTCACACATTAACCACCACATGCCAACAATCTAAGCTCTTCTTATTTATTTTGTTTCCCTCTTCCAGATGATGGATCACTGTGTGTGATCCGAAACATCATGATAAAAAAAACTTGGATCACTGTGTGTGATCCAAAACATCATCGATAAAAAAAACTTACACAATTGAATCCAAAAGCTAAATACTGTAACTTCATGAACTGTGGAAAACTCATACCAACTACTCTTCTAATTTACCTTCAAAGGGGAAGTAAAAGTCCTCAAATATTGGGGGATTTACAACTACTATTATGTTGTACTGTTTATGTGCCTTGTAAGAAACCTTTAACCCGAATTTGGTACATGGATAGCACCTAAAACAAAATGCTCATTAATATTTAAATCATGCTCTTTCAGAAATGCTGTAAGAAAACTGCAAAATTTACCCATTTACAATCTAATTACTCTGCAAATCTGGTGGCGGGTCTTTATGAGATCTTTCACATTGTTAATATGAAATCGATGTTTAATGACCGAAGGGAAGATACATAGATTCTATCTGTGAATGTGAAATAGTAGCTTATTAATAATTTTGCTGTTGGCAAGCAGTCTGTTCAGAAGACGGGATGCTTCTTTCTAAAATCTAATAAATATCTTTCGGTATCTCACAACTCCACGTACATTTCGTAAAACACCAAGAGCAAACAAGGCACAGGTTTTCCCCATCAATGACTGGTGTTTGATGCCACATTCTACCGACTGAGAAAACCTTTTAAATGAACATCACATTAGATCTGGAATCATTTTGATTCCCCATAGACTTGCCTACACGTTTTACAGATGCAGCCAAAGAAGTATCAATGCCATGTATCTTTCTTAAGGTAGGTGGAACATCTCACTTATTTCTAAAATCGGTGAAAATCTCCTGCACCAAGAACAATTATTATCTTAATTGTCGTTAGTTTAGAAATGATTTAGATGTGATTATTAGCCCAATCACTGTATAAAGAGATCCTCTGAGATAACAATAGGGAACTTAAGGATGGATTCATCAAAGTCCAGAAGGCCTGCAAATAAGGTCATCATGTCTCTTCTGCTCACAAAGACTAAAAAATTCTGTGATGGGATGGTTTTTTTTGGAGGTGGCATGGCTGCTCTGTTCCTATGTTGGAGTTTGTGGAGAGTTTGCTATTCTGGTGTCATTTCAATGCCCCTTATTGCTAGGTCCAATGGATCTTCTCAATTGTGGGTTTTGAAGGACCCAAGTAGCATTGTAGTTCAACAAAATCAGAGAGGGAATGTGGGCCTGGAAAGTGGAAGTGGTATTGAAAAGAAGCAAGAATTACAGTCCAGGGATGAAGATGGAGATCCTTTGTTTGAGAAGGAATGGGAAAAAAGTGCTGATAATTTCTATGCAGATTCTGATTTCAATTACAGTGTGGGAAAAACCATAAAAAATTGGGACAGGAAGAGAGAGCTATGGTTGAAAATGCATCCCCATGTGAAGAACTACACTGAAGGAGGAAATCCCAGAATCTTAGTCCTGACTGGTTCTCAGTTTCAGCCATGCAAGAATCGTAATGGGGATCATCTTCTGCTAAGGTTCTTCAAGAACAAGCAGGATTACTGCAGGCTTCATGGCTTAGATTTGTTCTACAACAATATTCTCATTCATCCACAGATGATAACATTCTGGGCCAAGATTCCATTGGTAAGGGCAGCCATGGTGGCTCATCCTGAAGCAGAATGGATCTGGTGGATTGACTCAGATGCTATCATAACAGATATGGAGTTTGAGCACCCCATGGAGAAGTATAAGGACTTTAACATGGTTGTTTATGGATGGGAGAAAGATGTTTATGTGAAGCGAAGCTGGCTTGGTGTGAATGCTGGTGTATTTCTTATTAGAAACTGTGAATGGTCCATGGATTTCATGGAGAGGTGGTCTGCCATGGGGCCACTGAGTCCTTTGTATGTTCCATTTGCTAAGATTTTATCTGATGTTCTTCCTGACAGGGCTGTGACTGATTCAGATGATCAATCTGCTCTAATTTATCTCATGATCAAGGAAAGAGAGAAGTGGGCAGATAAGATTTATATAGAAAATTCTTACTTTTTTCAGGGGTATTGGCTTGATGTGGTGAAACTTTATGAGAATATTACCAAGTGGTATGAGGCCATGGAAGATGAATATCCAGTATTAAAAAGAAGATATGCAGAGAAAAGTGGCCCAATGTATAGGAAGATGAAGGAGTACTATTTGCACAAGAAAGGAGCAGGGATTTCACAGAGGAAACCTTTTGTAACTCATTTTACTGGGTGCCAACCATGCAGTGGACATATTAATAAAATATATAAGGTAGAAGATTGTCTGCAGGGAATGGAGAGAGCTCTGAATTTTGCAGATGACCAGGTGCTCAGGATCTATGGCTTCCAACGACATGGGCTTCTCTCATCTCAAGTCAGCCCTATTGCTTTCTCTCATTAGTAGAGAAATTCATTATGATTTGGATGTAATTGGCTCAACTTATACTTTTAGGTAGCCTGTCAAATGCCTCTAGTCTTGCATTCTATGTAATTGTGATTATTCAACAACCAATAGGGGGAAGAAGTAAAATGTAGGTCAATATCATGCCTAAACGTATAGGCACAGTATTCTTTTATTAGTGCCATACCAACCTCTAGTTCTATTCATTATACCAATTATTTTATCAATGATTCACTATGTTCATTGTATATATTGTCTTTTAAGGAGTTGCTTCCCCAATATTGAGGCTCGTATTTATTCTATTGGAATTTTTTTGGTGTCAAAATGTTTTTTTTTATTGGAGGGGTAAACTGAGCGGTGAGGTCATTATCGGGGGACCTCATCCCCAATATAAATAGTCAACAATTACATCCCAATGGAATTTGAATCTTGATGATAAAAACAACATAACAACTTAACCATCACACCATACCATTATTGATTTTGATGTTAAAATATTAAAAATATAATTTACAATTTATTTTCTAATTAAAATTTTATAATTTAAATATTAATATTAAAAATAAGTAATTTAATATTATTATACTATTTTAAAATTTAGAGTATTTTATTTTTTTCTTATTAAAAAGTATTATAAAATCTCATTTCTTATTATTATTTACAATTTTGAGGGAGAGTTTGGAGGTAATTAATTTTGTTTGCTTGATATTTTGTTTCATTTCAATTATTGATAAATGTCATGAAATCATGAGGGATTTCATTTTTTTTTAACAATTTATAAATGATTTATAAGTCTTATATGATGTTTTTTGTTAACTATTTTGAAATGAAAAATTAAGTATGATATTGCAAAGGGAAAATAATATTCTCTTAAAGAGTTTATGTTATTCTTATTTTATTATTTTTAGTTTAGTATTTTAATATTAAAAAGTTAAAAGAGAGTAAAGGTCAAAGATAATGTAGGTTTTTTCAAGTCTACAGTTGTTTATCATTTTAATCTAGATTGTATTGGATTGAGAGTAGTTTTATGTTATGGAGGTGCCTTATACAATCAAAATGATGTTTTTTCAACTTTACAATCTATATATTTAGATTGGGTGGTGTTGTACTCATCTTTTAGATGCTTAGCTCAAGGAGGCCAGACATCAAAACTTCCTTGATGATAATCAAGCCCCACACAAATTTAAGAATTGAAACATTGAGAAATATGCAGTGATAAAAATGTTAGAGTTAGTATAAATGCAATGAAAAAATATAATAATTGCTTATATTATGTGTTTTGCTTGCGATTTCTACTTAATGAGTGTTGTTGTCCTTTTTATATTCTCTACTTGCTTATTTACCTGTAATAAATCATTAGGTATTCATGTTTTACTATTTGAACATGTGGAAAGGGATAAAGATGTTGTGGCCACAACACACCCTAATTCTTTTTAAACTAGGCACCCCTTTTCTTAATGGAAATCTTGATCAAATTGTGCCTTAGATAATATTTTTTTATGTTTTCTTATTTTATTTTTTAATTTCTACATTTACATTTTCTCTCAATTTCCTTTTGTTTATAATTTTTGACATTTCTTAGTCTTCCTTGTATTTGATTAGTTTCATCCAATTGATGATCACTGTCTCTATCTTTAATCTCCTTTTTTATTCTTCCCTATATGTTGTATCCTAGTTTGGTTTATTTCTTAAACTTTAGGCAATATTTTAATGTTTTAAATATTGAAAAAAAATTATGCTAACTTAACTTTAAAGCTTTTTTTATTAAAACTCCTCTAGACCTTAAATTCATATTGGAGCTATTTTTTTGTTTCTCGTTTCTAACATTCGTTGTAGTGTATTTTTTCTTTAATTTTCTTAAATCTTTCTTCCCAACTTCTTTTCATTTGGATTTCATGTTTGTAATCTAGACCCACTAGGGATTTAATTATAATTTTATCCATTTTTGCATCTAGATAAATACCCCACATTCCCACACTTTATATTTTGGTTTTAATTTTATTTAAAGATGGCTTTGACTATCCCCAAAGTGCACTACTTAAAAGAAATAAATTATTTCCATATACTAACTATGCAATAAATCAAATTAATATTTTAAATAAAAATTTGAAACTACTCTAATATAATCTAGCTTATTATAGTAATGAGCTAAGAATGGAAGTGTAAATTGAAATGCTACAAAAATAACTAGAAATAGAACATGTGCAACATGAATGTGATGTATTTGATTTCAACAATGGAAAAAGGATGTTAGAATACAAAATATTGAAAAAAATTAGGCACTATCAAACAAGTTTTCTAAACCTAGGTATTTTTTACATAGAACTAGGCATTGTTTTGTATAGCTAGGCATAGGTGTCTTTGTATTTGACTACTCTACAAATTTTTGAAGTTGTTAACCTTCAACTCTTGGTCCTTCTCTTGCTTACAAACTACTAAAATTGACTCCTATTAATGAGATAATTTGAGCTAAATATGTGGGACAAGTGGGAAGTCATGCATTTTTTTGGGAACCTTCTTTTTTTTTTTTTTTTCTTTTTTTAAAAAAAGGGGTAAAAATTTATTGAACAACCAATCATGCATTTTTTGGGAGACTACTTTAACAATCTCTTGTTGGGTGTATTTAAATATTGACAAAGCCGTATTAGAAAGATTTAAAGTGTGTGTAGACCTAATGATAATGTGATGATGGTGTGTGTAAAAACCCCTTCTTGAGGGCATGACCAAGGCCGTTAGGCCCTAAACTAGACATAATAGTAGTAGAAGAGCACGCTAAAAAAACATTTCTTTGTGCCTCCCTCCATAGGTCAAAGAGAGATACATCATCCTCATCTAAACTGGAATTGTACCTTTGAGCCTCCAACTATGGAGTCAAAAAGGAATCCATGTCTTCATCCTCTAATGACCAACACCATTTTGCAATTGGTTCACTATTGTCTTCATCCCCTTCCCCTTCATCTAAACCAAACTTACCTTCTCCTATGCTCCCTCCACTTTGTCCATCTCTACACCATCCCCTATCATCACTCACTCACTCCATTGGTTCAACAGTTGTTATAAAAATCAAACATGTAATTGTTCAATGAGTAGACTAATAAATTCATTACAAATTTATTTGTATTATTCTATGAGTTTGGCTAATAATATCATTTTAAAAATAAGTCATATTCCATAAAAATGAGGGAGACTCAATTATTAAAGTTTTCTATGAAAATATTTTCGCCTTAGACAAGCCTAGTTGATCAATATAGAGATCTTGATAAACTTAGAATACAACAAAAAATGAATGTAAATGGCATTGTAATGATAAGGATAAATTGGATCTTGAACAAAAGTGTAAATGGTGATGAAATGACCTAGTATAAAATCAAGGTTTTGAATTTTTTTGACAAAGAGGCGATATAATTGAAATAGTTAATGCAAAATGTTTTTAATAGCAAATGCATTGTTACAAGACAATGATTTTGGAGGATAAAGCTAATTTTGAATTATTAATAATAATTGGATAATGATTTAGGGTTATGTCCTTTTATCTACAATCTAGGCACACAATTTGAAAGTTTTGGTATGCGAGTTAGCACATAATGACTACCTAGTTGAAGTTGAGTTAACCCAAAATTAAAATGAAATTAAAACTTTGAACATGAGAATTAAATTTATGATACAAGATTGACCTAGATCATTTATACGTATGAAAATTTGACATGAGAATAAAAACTAATAATGAAAAACAAAAAATTAATTAAATAAAATATATATTTCATTTTTTAAAATAAATTGAAAATTGAAATTAATAACAATACAAATCAATTACAATCATATACTAGAATCATACATTCATAATACAAAATAATATGAAAATAAATAAATAAAATAAATAAAAACATACACTTTTCTTAAAGTAAACCTTATGACTTAGCTAAAGTACTTTAAATAATTATCTTTTGTAAATATCCTAACATCCAATTCATAACTAGCTTTTTAAATTAAAACAATGTGGCATCGAAATTGAATTCACATTTAACTTTTTAAAAGAAAATTAAATAGTGCGCAAAATATTATTTGTTTTCCAAGTTTTGCATTATAAAAAGAAAATATGGTTGTTAAATTTTGTTGTACACATTTTCTCTAGAATTTAGCTCTAAGGTATACCCTTCACTCTTTTTAATTTTTGTTTTATGTCATAAACATATGGTCAAATATTTGATTTGATTTATTTGGTATATTGATGAATATTTATTTTTATATAATTAAGTAATTATTATATTTTTAATATTAGATTCAATTTATAAGATAAGATACCATCACAATAAATTAAATAATACAATAATTATGTCAAATTAAGTAGTATGATTGGATAAATAATAATAAAAAGTATAATTATATATAAAGAATAATATGTTGTAGTTAAGAACAATATTTGTATAAAATGTGTTGGATTTTAATAGGGATATAAATACAACAAGATGTAATTTATTATAGTTAAAAACAATACTTGTATAAAATGTGTTGAATTACAAAAGAAATACAAACATAACAAGATATGCAACCAATCTAATAGAGTAACCTATGTGGCATGCATAATAGCATAGAAGCTAAGAAATAATCTTACAAACAAGAGATGCAATGTATAATATATAGCATATTATAGACACCTAAAATGCATTCCAAATTTTTATTACCATCACAGGGAGACTATATTGTAGACTTCCTTTCAATGTTAATTAACTAAATATAATTTATTTAATTAACTTATTTGATCGTTCTTCTCACATTAATTAAATAAGTCTTGGCTATTTAATTAACCAATCTAACCTTTCTTCCAACATTAATTAAATAAAATGCCCTTTTTATTCAATTAATTTAGTCAATTCATCCTTTCTTTCGAGGTTCTAAATTTGATTGAATAAACCATATTTATCTAATTAACTCAAGCATTTTCTCAACACTCTTCTATAAATTAAGTAAATACACAATATTTATTTAATTCTTCTAAAATTCCCCTCATTAGTAGTTGAGTAGACAAAGTGGGTTGGTCAACTAATTAATCATTTGAACATTCTTCCACTATTTTATTTAAAATAAACAAAGCCAATTTTGTACATAGATCCAAGTGTACAAGGATTCAAAAAGACTATTTTCAATAAATACCTTCCATCAAGACTTGATCAACTCTCCACTCTCCATCTCTTCTCAATCATTTCCCAAATTGGAGTAATCATGAATTAAAATATTAGGGCTATATTGTCATAAATCAAAGTAAAAACATAATGGTGACACCCACATTGGTAGATGTAGCACATAAACCTCAAAAAATGTATGAGAAATACCCATGGAAATCCATAGAGGTAGACATTGATGGGTGTTGGAGTTGATGATTGAACCCCACAACTCCTAAAAATCACCTATAAGCAATTATCCTATCACAAAGAGATCAAAGCAAGATTGTGTGTTATAAAACCTTGAGAAGAGATCGATCTGGAAAAGTAATTGTATATGTTTTTAATTAATTTGAATTGAAATATTACAATGAAAGATGAGTTATTATAAAAGAAAAAAAGAAAACCCTAGATGAGGATTTGATTAGATTGTGACAAGTGTCATTATCCTATCCAATGAGACAAAATGACCTATAATTATCCCAAGCTATTAATTAAAAAACACTCCTAAGTTTAATTTAAGTGTAATAAAGTAAAATGGAAGTAATAATTAATTAATGATTGATTAATTATTAGGTGATTTTCTTAATTACTCCAACACCCCCCTTAAGATCAACTTAGAGAGAAGTTATAAATCTAATGAAAAATGCAATGATGGATGCATGGATGGGTCTCATCTATAAGGCCTGATGAGGTACCCATGTACAAACAAATGAAATCTGTCATAACTAGAGAAAAGGAGAAAACCACATGCAAAAAAACTTTTCTCCAAAAGAAAAAAATAAATGGCTACACTAGTGAAAGAAGGATAGGAGGATTCAATATGGCCCCCTAAGGATTGATTTTGTCACATAAGTAAAATAGATTTCCCCCAACAGGAGAGAGAAAATGAGGATGTGAGTCCCCCCATAAAGAAAGAACTCTTGTGCCAATGATGAAAGCTTGAAGGCAAAACACAATCCACTGCCTACAAAGCATTTCCCCCCTTAGGAAGAAACAAATCCATTGATGATTGGAGAATCCATTCCTAAAATTTGGATGAATAGGGAATCCAAATCCAAATAATTGTGCCTCTGAAAACTACTCAAATGTCCACATATCGAAATGAGATGATGTCAATCCAGAAACCTGTGAAGAATAATATATAAAAAAAATTAAAGGTGATGAAGATGATGGGCCAAACGTGATGAAGAGGCTTTCAACAAAGAGGATATGAATTTCCACAAAATAATCCTTCAAATCTATAATTTGAGGCTCTATAAACAAGGGTGATATGTTTAAAAGATACAAATCCCAAGGAGATATATCTAGAGGAAGATGAATGTCTTGTTGCACTAAACCAATAGGTGCCAAGGATGGGGTGATGCCAAGTTGATCAAGAATGATAGAAGATGGAGATTGGGTCTCAATATGAAGAGTGGGAACATGAAGACAAGTACTTGAACCATCATATTACGCAAGACCTATGATATACTCAAGATCCTTTAAAGTATCATCATCAAAGGGTATGCAATATGCATCTACAATGTGAATGAGATAATTTGCAATAAGATCCTTTGGGAATGGAGAGATATGAGGGTCTTCATGGATTTCCCAATGGCTGGTTTAAAGTGTGTGGGGATTATTAATATCTAATATAGCACACATAGTATCAAGATCAACACAAGAACAAATCAAACCTACTGTTGGTTCCTCCGACTAATTATCTAATATTCCTTAAAGGTAAGCCACTTCTTGTGATCAAGGATATTAGGTCATTGGTCAACGAACAAAAATAATAATTAAGAAAGGAAATCCTCTCTACACTTTAGGCTCTACAAAACAAGGGTGGGTTTATGTTTTGACAATATTACGTAGAAATATACAATCTTAACAAATAATACCTTAGCAGATAGAATTACTACTCATTATACAAAGGATTTGTTCCATATCTATTTCACCTTAAAACCCCCTTGATTTGATAAAGATTGTGTAAGAAATAGAAACAATAACTAATACAAGAAGCATAAGATTTCATGATTTTATTTTTTATTAAATCATGAACATATTGATTGGTGCCTTATCCATCTTATAGTTTAAATTTATGATTCTACTCTCAAAAATAGCTTAAACACAAATCCTAGGGTGTTCCAAACACTTTTACTTTACAACACTCCAACCCACTATAAATTCAACAATACAATTCTTCTTGCATTTATCCCAAATGCATCATAGTACTTTTAATATTTAATTAAAAGGAAATTAATCCATTCATTGAACAGATGCAATTAATTAAAAATTCATTACAATAATATGTAACAGATAATCTCATAAACTCTTTTATCAAAGGCGATGTTGTTGGGAGTGGCGAGTGGGAAAGGACGAGGGGTTTCAAATCTAAAAGTGTAGATGAGGGCAAGGACGATGGAGATCCAGATGGCTCGGGTGTTTTGCAGCCTTCGTCTACTATTCTTTAGGCGTTAGTACTATATGGGTGTCAGTTCTGGGATTTTTCTACCCTTGTGCTGCTACAGTTGGCTTCGGCTTCAGGGAGGTTGGATTTTGGGGGAAACATTTTCCCTTTTGTTGCTTTGCTCGGCTTGAGGTTGGGTGCATGTTGGTTGGTTGTTGATGCCTTATTTTTATCCTCCACCTCTTTCTATGTGGCCTCTGCATGGGCTCGTTTGTGGTCTATTGTTGCTTTGGTCATTTTGGCTTTGTGCTCTAGGGTATGTGCAGGATCATGATGGGCCAAAAAGTGGCAATATGATGGGTATTTGTAGGGTAAGTGGCTGACAACTTTTTTTTACCCAAAATTAATGAAACGAAAAGGGTTTTTAAAGGAGATTCTCAGCTTTCCACCAATATAAATTATACTTTGAATTTAATAAATAATTATTATTCATTTTCTATTTGAATTACGACTAAAGTCCTGATTGATAGGCTGACTGAAAATCATCTATAGCTTTCAAACAATATCATATTTTTTGAATCTGAAACATGTGTCACATTCTATTCTTTGTATACTATAGGATTAAAAAAAATAAAAATTGAATTTCATGAAGTTTTGACCAAGTTAAGGTGGTTAGACATACGAGTTTTTATATTTTTTAAAAGTTATAATAAAAAAATCATAATTAATTATTTACTTGGAAAAAAATTACAAAAAATATGCATTACATCAGGACATGAGTCCTCTACTTATATCTAAAATCTTATAAAAAAATATTACCATTTTATTGTGGTTAGGGTGGTCAGATAGACACCTACTTCTTATTTTTTCCCTGAAATTTAAGTACTACTACATTGAAATTTCAAATTTTCACTAAATAGATTTTTTTTTTTTAAAAGTAAACCTAGTAGTTTAGAAACTAAATTCAATTTGCTACAAATTCTATTCTTACATATTTTTTAAATAAGATAGATAAATTACTCAAATTTTTACGTCAAGTTGCCTAACTCTAATTTTTCTGAATTTTTTGCCACTTAAGGGCCTGTTTTTTCCATGATGATCCTGCACATACCCTCTACTTGGTTTTTGGTTTTTTGTTTGTAGGTTTTTTGGTATGCAAATGGTGTGGGGGCTCTTTATGCTCTTTTCTTGTGGTTTCATGGCTCTCTTGCTGAGGGAGTCTGGTTGTGGCAGCCTTTATTCTTTGTGTTTCCTATTGCCCTCGTTTGGGGGTTGGTTGGTGCAGTCTTCCAACTGATCTCCTTTGGGTCGATGTTTTGTTTTGCAGAGGGGGGTTACTAACTTCCTTTGTGTTGATTTGTTTCTTATTCTTTTTTTGATAGCTCAGATGTGTTTGTTTTTATTACTGTTGGTTGAGGAGCGATCTTTGTTTCTGCTCAGTGTGTTTTGTTTTGGCTGGGTTGCTTTCAAGTTTTTATCTCTAAACCCAGATGTTGTTGGTACCTTTGGTGGTGTGGCATTAGGCCCCTTTTGGGATTTGGTGTTTCTACTGGTGAGGGGCAAGGGTTTTCTCAGTCTCCAGTGGCTTGTTTTGGGTTATCCTCATTTACCCATATTTTTGTCATTTGGTGGAGCGCTTTGTGTAGGGTATTATTTTGGTGCACCCTTGGTGTTGGTTCTTGGTTGGTAATTGGGTGGCTCTTCATGCCTTTTATTTATACCCAGATGGATTTCAATTATGCTCAAAGATGTTGGTTTTTTGTGGCTGAGGTTTGTAGGATGTTCTTTATCTAGTTTCTAACTCTCTTGCAGTCAAAGGATGAAGTGTTTTCCTATGCTATTAGAGTGGTAGATTTCTGTTGGTTTCTATAGTTATTGTCTTCTACTGAGGTGAATATTGCCCCCATTAAGGTGGAACCCTCTCCTATTGAGGTGAAGCTGGTGTGTGCAGAAGAGTGGTGTCTCTGATAGTGTTGGATCTCAGTTTTTCCTCTCCTGTAGAGGGGAGCTCTCTCCTATTGAGGTGGAGTATGGGTTGGTGTTGCAGTGTGGTTGGTATTGGTTAAAGGTTGGAGCTCTTTGTTACTTCCTCTATTATTTGGGTTTAAGGTCTCTGCCAAAACATGATTGTAAAGGGATCATGGTCCCTTCAAAACCTGTTATGGGGTCAAGGTCCCTAAAAAACCTAGTTAAGGGTTTAAGGTCCCTTCAAAACCTTTGGTCTAAGTTTGGTTAGTTTTTGATTGGTGGGTTCAAGGTCCTCATAAAACCTTTGTGCAGCATGTGTTTTCTTAGTGTTGTTGTTGATGGGCTACTAATGTTATTTGGTTTATCTTTGGTGTAGCATGTTTGGCTTGGATAGGGTTTCTATTCCCTTCAAAACTAGACTATAATGGGTTTTGGGTCCCATCAAAACCTGCTTTTCCTCATCAAAAATAGATAATCTCATAATCCTTGATTGTATTGATTCAAAAAAGGAGGTAAAGGCATTGAATCTTGATATTAATATAAGCCATAATTGGATTGTATGGTGCTACTATAGACCAAATTTATAATTCTTAACTTTAAATTTCTAAGACTCACTATAAACTAGCTACTTTTTCAAAATTACAATTTCCAAGATCCCTAAAACAAGGCTCAAAATTCCCTTTTATATAAACAAGGGAGAAAAAGCTAGCTTAGAGCCTTTTACACATGGCATATATTCATTTGATAAATACTTCACATGGAAAGACAATGAAGTGTAACTACCTCGAATAAAATAAACCACAATCACTTGAAGGAAAACCATTGCAAAGGTTGATGAAGAAAGAAGGAGACCTCAAACATGTCAATGAAGATAAAAAAGGGAAAAGCTCAACATTCATGGAAAACAAAGAAAATACAAAGATTAGATGATGTGGTTGCCTACTCATGGTATTTTTCTGGCTGGGAATTATACACTTCTTTGAAAGGCCATTAGAAATCCATTACTTTCTATACCCTTTTATTATGGACATTATACCTAGCATCCATAATAGTTTTTTCCTCCTTAGTGAGAGTATCTAAATTGGATTCTAATTTGAACAATTCATTAATAGGATAATTTAACAAAGCTAATTCAAGTTTTCCACTAGAACAAATGAAAGGAAATTGTTAGAATTATATTTCCAAACTCAACCTTCTAGATCTCTAAAGATTTGATAATTTACTTGGTATTACACCATGTTCCATTATTTCAAACATCTTTAATTTACTTTTCAATTGCATATCCAACCTATATTGAAATGTTGAAATTTCTCCCAACAACCAAATGATCTCATTTGCTTGTGCAATTTCCTTAGGGGCATCATTATCAAATTTGGTCATCTTTACAATCTCCATCATGGGAACTTCCCTTGGGATCTAAATACTCAATCTGATTTGAAAGCATGCCTATAATTGCATATGCTTAACATTATCATTCTTAAAATTATCATACTCACTCCAAGAAGCTTCTAATCTATGTAGAACAATGGATAACATGTGGCCAAGGTGTTCATCAGTTATATATGTTGCTATTTTTCTAGCCTCCTCCTTGGCAGCCTTCTCAGCTTCCTTGATTTGCTCCAATTTTTCCTTCAGCTCTTTTATTTTCAAAGAGAACACCTCCTTATCTTGCACTGAAAAGTCTTATGAACTTGTTGGAGTTGTGACTATAAGAATTTGATCTTCATGGGTGGATGGTATTAGTGAATGAACTTTATTATACTCCATCAATAATTTCTAATGATCAACTTATAATTTATCAAATATGTCTTGTAGTCTCTTGGTGGATACTACACTAAAAAGAGTTTTCTTGATAGCAAGAGAGGTTTCCTAAACTTGATATGTATCAGATATTATTTTCACTATGATATTGCCACTCAAATACTACATTCTTTGTAACTTGTGGCTTCTTGGTTGATGGGGCTAAATCCCAAATATCCAAAGTTTCATGATTGGCATTAAAGCTAGACCTAAAATATGCATATTCTACTTACTCTTTTGTGAAAAATGCTTCATCATCCTATCTTCTTATGGTGTAAAGGGCTATATAAAAATCTATATCTCAATCTGGCAATAAGATTATGCCAGCCTCCCATTCCATTCTCTTGGCCTCATCAAACTTGTACTCACGATGGAGTAGGAAAAAACTAGTTAACTTCCTATTGTCCAATGATATTTTTTCCAACAGTTTTTTTCTCTCCTTCCTCCCCCACATCCATAGAATAATCAACAATTTTTTGATGATCTATTATTTTTCTCTTTCTTTGATTTTTTGCAGAGGGTACACCTAAAAGTGTAAGTTCTCTGGGGAGCCAATTTGCGGCCAAATTTTTTAAAAAAATTTGATAGCTCATAATGCAAGCGCGTTATAATGCACTCACATTATTAGAAATTAAAAGAAAAAAGAAAGGAAATCAAATTAATTTGCATTGTGACTACTTTTTTTCTACTCACGGCCAAAATCCCTTCATTTGTGCACTCGCATTCTGGGAAGAGTAAATCTTGCAAATTTTTCATCAAATTGTTGTTGTTGTGTCGCCAAGATGTTGCCATGTCGACAAGGAGGTTTAAGAGGTAAGGATTGTTTTTTTTTTTTGTGAATTTGTTAGTTTTAGGTTGTTTTTAATATTTATTTATTGAATTTGTAGGAGATGTTAATGAACCTACAAACCCTCCTAAAAATCATCAACAACCAGATTAACAACAATAGAAACAAAATCCTCAACAAGTAGAGCAACAACAAGATCAAAAAAATCCTCAAGTTCAACAACCACAACAATCTCCTCCACCAATCCCTCAATATCCTCTTGGCACTCAGTAAAATTTAATGAGTGAAATTGAAAACAATAAAAAAAATAAAAAATTGAGGAGTTAATCACGAGGTTGAACAATCCAAATGGTTCAACCATGGAAAGAAAAACACTTGCAAATTCACTGAAAGAAATGTTAAAACATGTAGATTCAATGAGCAAACAATTAACTGGTTGGAAAGATAGGAGGTAGGCGAATATGAATTATTATTGGGATTAATTATCATATAAAGATGTAAAAGATCTAAAAATTACAAAATTTGATTTGTGGTCATTATTCACTGACCCACGCACAAATGCAAATATTATCCTCAATGCAAAGAGGTTTCCTATCCATTGGTGCCACCACCAATAGATTAGGACCTTTTTTGGGGATAGGTGGTACATGGTTTTTGATTACCCACCATGCAACAATTCTAAAGTCCTGCAATATTTCCTAAGGAAATTATACTGTGAGTTCATCTTGAACAAAATCCCAAATTATTTTGATATGAGGGACTTCCAGGGGAGAGGTGGGGGGTTGGCTCAAGATAGACCCAGTGCACATCAAGATCCTAGGCAGCAAGTGAGACAACCTCTCGCTAGGTCACCTCATGAGCATATTGTTATCCCTTCCATCACGAAGGAGAGTGCCGAGGTAGACACTTTGTAGGCCATCAAATATTTGACCCAGAGTGTCATTTAGCATGCCAACCCTATACTATAGCTCCATCCAGGGGAGTCTCGAGTGGTGGGCTTCAATCCCATTTGTGCCAGGTTTACGGGGCAGCTTGTTCATATGACCCTACCAACACTCATGAGGCTGCTACACAGGATAGGTCTATAGCTATGGAGATTGTGAGGGAAACTAACATTTTGAATGAGGCCTATGACATTGATACTCAGGTAAATGTTAGCATGTTTGTTGAATTTAATTTATTAAATTTCAATTTTGAAACAAAGGGGTAAAAACTTTATTAGAAATCAGAAAAGAGCATTACAATAATAACCACGGGACCCAGTCCCAGAAAACAAGGCGAAAACCCCACAACATAAAACAAAATCAACTATCCCCATGTATCCTCCTATCCTCTTCCAAGAACCGGTCTAAATCCAGATGCAGCTCAGGGTTAACTTGATCCCAATCCTCAACCTTCCAACCACTATCTTGCTCAGAGGCCCATTTGGCCAAGCAGTCAGCAGCGCGATTCCACTCCCTTGGGATGTGAACAAAGGATGCCTCCTCCATCCGAGAACTAACTTGAAGAATCCGTTGAACCACCGAAGCCAACTGCCAATTTATATCAGATATCTTTCGCTCATTCAAGAGATTAATCAAAATCTGTGAATCAGCTTCACATATAACCTTTCTCCATCCCAAAGCAAGGGCCCGCTCCATAGCATGAAGAATTGCTAGACCCTCCATGAAGTTAACAGTCTTCACCCCCTCATGTATAGAGAATAGAAAAATCACTGAACCAGCTGAGTCCCTGCCAACCCCACCAATTCCAGCAGGCCCAGGATTTCCCCTAGAAGAACCATTAGTATTGATCTTTAAAAATCCATTGGGAGGAGGTAACCACCTTCCAACCCGTTGGACCCTCTTTTTCCCATGCCTACAGTTCCTAGAACTAACAAAAGATGAATGAATTTCTTGAAGACCTAGTCTGGCCACCAACTCAGCATCACCTCTCTCCAAGGGGAAAACCACATCACATTTAGCTAAAACAGACTCCTGCACCATTCCAAGCATACGCATCCAAACTTGCCGACCCACCAACTTCTGATCACAAAAAATTCTGCGGTTCCACTCCAACCAAATCTGCCAAAGCAGAAAGGTAGGGCCCACGAACCAAACTTCCTACAAAAAGGAAGCCATAGAAGGAGGTCTTCCCATACTATCCCAGAATTCAACCAAAGAGCACGCATGAATACAGGGAAGCTTCCACACCTCCCACCACCAATGCCAAAGCTGCACAACAAAGGGGCACCGAAAGAACAAATGTGAAGAATCCTCTTCCGCTCCCCCACACAAAACACAAATTGAAGGTCCTTGAAATCCCCGTTTACGAATGTTATCCCAGGTCAAGCACCTATTCCAAGCCAAAGTCCAAACAAAGCAGTTGCATTTAGGCCACGAGAGTTTATTCCACACCCTTTTCCACCAATGAACCTCTGCCCCAGTTAGCTTCTGAGCCAATAACACCTGATAACCAGAAGCAACAGAGTAAACCCCCTTAGGATTATGGGTCCAAGCAAGAATATCTTCTTCCAGAAGAGAACTACAACTCCTACTATGAAGAATCTTGTGAAGCTCAGCACTTTCTTCCGCAAGTCCCAAATCTGGCCACTCTGCGGGATCCTTCCAATGAGCTACCTCCAACTGACCAAAAGAAGCAACAGACTTGAAGTCACTCACCCTAGCCCAGCCAGCCTCGAGAAATCTTTGGCACAAAGGAAGTAGATTGGGGAACTGAGAAGTAAGTGGAGGGAATCCATCCCAAGAATCCGACCAGAAGAGAGCTTCAGTTCCTCGTCTACAGATCCAAAATAAACCTTCCTTAATAAGCTTTGCACCCTTCTGAAGAGTATTCCAAATCACTGAACCTTTCCCCTCAAGAGGGTAACGAGGAAGATCCTGCCGTGGAATCCCCGGGAAATACTTATGAGATAATATCCTGGCCCACGGCTGATCCTGTTCCACACACCATCTCCAAAATAGCTTAGCAGCCACAGCCACTCCAGATAACGCAGACTGTCGAAGACCAAGACCACCAAATTGCTTTGGGCTGCACACAACATCCCACCTAACCAGGCTCCACTTGGAAGAAGCCAAACTTCCCGCCCATAAGAACTGCCTTTCAAGAGAATCCAACTCCCTCAGAAAACCCATCGGAGCCACCTGAAGCATACATCTGTAGGTAGGGAGAGCCTGCACCACCGACTTGAGAAGCTGAACCCGCCCCGCAAAAGACAACCATCTGTGGGTCCAATGATTAACTTTTGCATGAAGCTTATCAATAATATTCTGCCAAGAACCCTTGGGAAGATGGCGAACAGAAATTGGGAAACCCAGATAAGTCAAAGGGAGAACCCCTATCTGAAACCTTAAGATATTAGCAATTCTTCTCTGTATGGGGCTCGGCGTATTGAAGAAGAATATGGAAGACTTCTCCTCATTAATCAATTGTCCTGAAGCAACAAGATATATGTCCAACACCTGCCTCAAGTTAGTAGCTTCCCTAACAGTAGCCATCCCCATCAGGGCAGTATCATCAACAAACTGCAAATGAGATTGCGGAGGCAAGTCTCCACCCCATCGCCAACCTTGAATGATGCCAAGCTCCACCCTTCTTTTCAACAAACGACCAAGGCCTTCCACAAGAAGCAGAAAAAGATACGGAGAAAGAGGATCCCCTTGGCGCAAACCCCTAGAGGCACCAAAAAGTTCAGAATGATCTCCATTTATCAAAACTGAGAAGGAAACAGACGTGACACAGCTCATGACCCATTGGATCCACTCCTCACCAAAACCAAAAGCAACAAGGATCTTCTGCAAAAAAGACCATCTAACCCTGTCATAAGCCTTAGCCATATCCAGCTTAATGAACATAGCCTTCTCATGGGAGTTGTCCATGGAGTGGATGGTCTCCGTAGCAATGACAACCCCATCAAGAATCTGCCGACCTGCCACAAATCCACTCTGTTCCTCCGAAATCAACACTTTAAGCCACTTCTTCAGTCTCTCAGCCAATAACTTTGAGATGATTTTATAAGCCACATTGCAAAGAGAGATAGGCCGGAACTGAGATAACCTATCAGCCCCTTCACACTTGGGTATGAGAGCAAGGAAGGTGGAGTTCAGAGCACGAAGCATCTGTTTATTCCTTTGGGACTCAAGGACAACAGCCAGAAGATCCAACTTTATGATATCCCAGAATTCCTGAAAAAATTCAATCGGGAAACCATCGGGACCAGGAGCTTTACCCTTCTTCATCTGAAACACAATCCCCTCTAGCTCATCAAGAGAGATATCTTTCATCAAATACTCATTCGCCTCCCTGGAGACCAACTGAGGAATACAAGAAAGAACCTGTGCTTCCTCAACAGAGCCCCCTTGTGAATCCTCCCTAAATAAAGTAGCAAAATACTGAGATGCCTCAGCAGAGATTTCTTGAAACGAGGCAAGACGTTCACCCCTATCATTCACCAGAAAAGGAATGGAATTACCATGCCTCCTATCCTTCACAGAATTGAAGAAGAAGGCGGTGTTTTTATCACCTTCCTGTAACCATTCAACCCGGGCCTTTTGCTTCCAATAGATTTCTTCCCGCAATTCAAATTCCTCAACCACTTTCAAAGTCTTAGCCTCCTCCCTTAGAAGATCCTCAGAGGCCCCATTCTCACGAATCAACCGCGTAATATTATTCAACTCCTCCTGTGCGGCAACCTTAGCATGAAAGATATTACCAAAACATCGCCGATTCCACCTTTTAAGCTGATATTTGACAAACTGAAGAAGCTTGGAGAATGTGTACATTGCCGTACCAAAAGTTGGTCTACCAATCCGCCACCACTCAGCCACATAATCATGAAGAGTGGGATCCCGTAACCACATAAGCTGGAACTTGAATGAGGGAGACCGAGGCCCCCGTGCAGAGATAATACTAAGCTTAATAGGCCAATGATCAGAACCTCTCCAATCAAGAATTTCAGATCGAGTGGACCATAAGTTTCCAACCCAATAACAGGAAACCAAGAAACGATCTAGCCTCTCAGCAACACAACTCTCACCAATTCTCCTATTATTCCAAGTGAAGTGACCATTACTAGGTAGAACATCAATAAGATTTAATTCAGAAATGCTATCTCTGAATAACAGAGCAGAAGGCTCCAACCTAGGAATTCCACCTCTTTTCTCAGACAATTCCACAATAGCATTAAAATCGCCAGCCATAACCCACGGATGGTAAGGAGCTAAGCTACGAACAAAACGAAGATGGGACCATAGAAGTTGTTTACCCAGAAACTCAACAGGAGCATACACATTAGAGAGGAGAATACACTCACCAGTCTCATACCAAGAGGCGACAAGGGATATAGAGGATCTAGAGGACATCCACCATAGGGGGAAAATCTTCCGAGGGTTCCAAAAGCAAGCCACCCCTCCAGAAGCACCAAGAGCCCCCACACACTGGCATTCACCATATTTCCACAGCTTAGGAGCCATGGCCAACATATTATCTACAGATAATTTAGTCTCCTGAAGAAAAAGAACATCCGGAGAATGATTCCTAACCAAATCACGAACAACTTTTTGTCGAGGGCCACTGTTCAAGCCCCTTACATTCCATGAGAGAACAATCATTTCTGGGGGCATGAAAAATGTGAATCAAGAGTCTTGACTGACCCTGACTCCACCAAAGTTTCCCCAGTTAATTTAATCTTCTCCATATCCTTTTTCCTTCCCAGCTTGGAAGTCCTGTCACCAACCCCTTTCTTCAGTTCATTTTGCTGAATACCTAAACGAGAGGAGGCCAAAGAGCTCTTCCCCACATCCTTGCCACCTTTCAGGGGCAATGGGGAGCCACCTCCACCACTCTTCGAAGCTCCAATAGAAGATTCTTGTTCAGTCTGGACAATCAATTGTTGATCTGTATCCATCTGCCCAACCCCAATCTCCTGCACATCCTGCATGGCCTCCAATGGTGGCCCATCCTGTCCTGTACCCAAAGTTCCCTGATCCAAGTTCAGCAACCCCAGATTCACTTCCTCCTGGCTGAGATCATCCAGCACCTCAAACCTATTAAAAGTTTCATCATCCTGCCTCTCCCTCAAGGTCCGCTTCTGGCCCCGATTCCTATTGCGAGCCTTAACAGGGACATAACCATCATCTCCATTACCATCACCCGGAATAGGCTCCTTACCATTATCAGTCCTAGGAGGATTACGAGAAGGCTGAGAAGGTTGGGGCCCCACAGGCTTAGCCCTAGGGCACCTACGCTGCAAGTGACCATATTCATGACAAAGACGACACCGAAAAGGTAGGGTTTCGTAATCTAGCTGTTGAACCCAAGTATATGATCCAGCACTCACTTCAACAGAATCTGGTAGTGGCTTGCTTAAATCAATTTCTACACAGATACGAGCAAAAGTCATTACCTTTTTGTACTGCGTCTGTTGTGAAGACCCAATAGGTTTACCGAGCATTGAAGCCACCAAATGCAACACGTCATCCCGCCAACACTCAACTGGAAACCACGGCAACCGAACCCAAACTGGAATCCGACTCGGTATTGCCTCAGTCGGGTTGAAGCCAGCATGCCATGGCTTGATAAACAAACCCACCTGGTTATAAAAATAGGGGCCACCCTCGAAGACCTTATTCCGATCTGCCATGCAATCAAAAGAGACCATAAAAAAGTTGTTCGCAAGGAGCCTAATCTCCATCTCCCCCTCCGGCATCCAAGTCCGTTGAGCCCAGGATTCCAAAAAATGCAGCGAGACTCTCAAACCCATGAACTTGCAATAAAAAGAGTGCCTTGAATAGTATTCAATATCATCTGCAAGCATTTCCATCGGGATAATCAGCTTCGGTCGCTCTTTGCATCTTTCCAAACACCCATTAATCTTCGTAATTCGGGAACCATTAACCGATCCTAGATCATTCATCTCCATCTCTGAAGAAAACAGCGTATTATCAAAAACATTCACTCCATGCGCCGAAGGCTTCGAACCAAATGCTGAACGGAAATCCAATTTGGGGCTAACCCCAGATGTTTCCCCACCCGGCATAGCAAAAAACAAGATCCCCAGCAGGCATGCAAACCCCCAGGACACTTTAGCAAGAAATGGAAAAAAGAAAAGACCCCAAGGGCAGGATCAAAACCCTTCCACCCACAAGCCACCCAAACAGTAGCAAGAAGGCCTCCAGAAAAGAAAAAAACCCCACCACCACAGCCCCGATAGCTTCAAACCCCCCCCCCCACAACGCAGAAGCAAGCAACACACAGAGAACGAGCTAGGGCACTCCGCATTTAGCTCGCTGCGAGCACTAAACGCCATCCTAACTTCCTTGTGATATTCAATTTCAATTTTGAAATGTAAGATTAACTAATTTAGTTTTATGATTTTAATAAAATTTCAAGGTCACGTTAATACTAGATACATCATCCCTACACCAGCTTATTACTCCACTGCATCTACCATTGAGGTATGTAATGAGTAAACAATTATAAATTTATTACATGTTAATAGCATTGTTTTATGAATGGTATTCTAATATGTGATTTTGGATGTTGAATAGGCTAATTTTGGAGATTTCAAGGGAACACCTCCCAGTGCCAGTGGATTTAGACATACCTACATGCAGGTAATAGAATAAATATTTTAACTAATGAATTGTACTTAATAGATTTGTGTAGTTTATATTCATATCATTGATTACATTGCATTGCACATCTTTCAAACTCAAAGCATTACTTCACATTCCTTAACTAATAACTAGATGTTGATAGGTGGCAAAATTTCAACTACAATATAGTTGTTTAGAAATTCAACATAAGCAGTGATGCAATTACTTCACATAGTATAAGTAATAAGTAGAAGCAGCTTCCAATTGCATTTGTTGGTCATGGCATTCCATGAGACCACTTTTTACTAAGGAATCTTTTCAAACAGTTCACTGCCTTGTCTATGCTATGGATGCTTGGAAGAAATATATGAAAGAATAATAGTAAGCAATAGCATAGAAAAGGAAATGAGTTGTTTGAAAAAATGCCTCAAAGAAATGTGGTCTCATGGTCATGTCCATCACCATGAGACCCAATTTCTTTGAGGTACTTTTTCAAACAGCTCATCGCCTTTTCTATGCTACCAAATTTTCCATACATGTCCACCAAAGCATTTTATCAAATAGTCCATTTCCTTGATACTATGGCTAAAATCCTAAAAAAGGTGCTTTCCAACAAACTATGGATGCTTGGAAAAAATCTATCAAAGCATAACAGTAAGCAATAGCATAGACAAGCCAGTGAGTAGTTTGAAAAAATGCCTTGAAGAAATGTGGTCTCATGGTGATGGAATTCCATTCCATCACCATGAGACCACATTTCTTCAAGGAATTTATTCAAATAGATCACCACCTTTTCTATGCTACCACATTTTCAATACATGTGTACCAAATAATTTTATCAAACTACTCACTTCCTTGCTGCTATGGCTAAAAGCCTAAAATAGGTGCTTTCCAACAAACTATGGATGCTTGGAAAAAATCTATCAAAGAATAATAGTAAGCAATATCATAGTTAATGCAGTGAGTAGTATGAAAAAATTCCTTGAAGAAATTTGGTCTCATGGTGATGGAATGCCATTCCATCACCATGAGACCACATTTCTCTGAGCCATTTTTTCAAATAGCTCACTGCTTGAAGAATAGAAACCAACCCTTTAACCAAAATTCACCTCCAATTTCTTTTCAAAGTCCACATCCTCAATTTACCAATCCATGGAACCTTCAACCTTTTATTCCACTTGTTCATGTCCCCACCCCTCCCTCTTCATGTCATGATCGCCCTCCATCTCATAACTAATACCACACTATACCATCCACCCCATCCCGACATAATACTATGGAGAAGGAAATGAACTGTTTGAAAAAATGCATCAAATAAATGTGGTCTTATGGTGATGGAATGCCATGACGCATTTGTTTGTAATGGCATTCCATCACCATGAGAGACCATTTCTTTAAGGAATTTTTTCAAACAGTTCACAGCCTTCTCTATGCCACCACAGTTATTGTACATGTCTATGAAAGCATTTTATAAATTGCTTCACCACCGTGTTGCTATGGGTAAAAGCCTAAAAATAGGTGCTTTCGAACAAGCTATGGATAGGGAAAATAGTAAGCATGATAGTCAGCAATATATAGTTTAATAAGTACTCAATTTGTTTTTCATTATCTCATACATTATAAGCCATGACATGGATCGCTATTGTAGTTTTTGTGATTGAATAATTTGTTGTTTTATTTTCAGATGTTGCAAGTGGATACACCTCTGAATGTTCATAGGGTAATGGAGCTCAGTGCTTCATCTGCTATAGACTCCTCAATGGCTCTCACAAGGGAGGTATGAGGCAAGTTACTAAATTTCAATTTACATTCATTGGTATAGCTATTAGTTAGTGAAAAATCAAACCATTATTGATTCATAGTCTAATTTTTCTTTGGATGGTTTATGCAAGGCTTCAACATGCCTCAACATGAGAATTTGAATATTTCCCCTCATGGAGAGTGATCATCAGATGGCAGTAAGTGATTATTTTGTTAAATATATCATTTTTTATAATGTAATTTCTATATATTAATGTCTTTACTTGTTATTGTAACAAATAAGACTTGACCAAGAACTAAACCCTAGGAGGAGCACAGGGAGCACTCCTCAACCTCAAAATAAATGAGTGAAAAATGTATCACCATCTGATCGACAAGCAAAGTGAAAGAGTTTATTTCAAGAGCATGGAGAACAATGACCTTTGATTCTAGAGCCCTTTGTTGTATGCCTATATGGCATTTTTGTACATATTTTGTATTGGATATATTTGAATTGTATGCTTATATGGAATTCTCATAATCCTATATGGCTATTTTGTATATATTTTATACTTATATCAACATATATTGATGTATGCCTACATGACTATTTTGTTAATCCAAATCATTTTTATCGATGGTGTCCATATTTTCATTATAAATCCACGGTTCAATAGATATGAGTTACGTGTATTCAAGTGTATATTTTACAACTTATGTGTATTCCAATGTATACTTTGTGACTTATGTGTTTTCATGTGTATACCTTGTATTCATGCATATACTATGTATTCTTGTGTATACTTCAAGGATTATGTGTTTTTGAGTACTTGTGCTTCCCTTATTCACATGTATGCTTGGCTTATTCATATGTATACTTATTAATTGGTTATCCCTAGCATCAATCATTGTTGTCCTTCATGGTTTGTCTTGAATATTAATTGATTGATACTAAAAAAATTTATTAGTTGATGCTAAACAACTTCAATATTTCTAAGAATACTAGTAGAGTTACAAATTCCAAAATTGTACAAATTGAAAAGAAAGATTAATTGTAAATAAATGCACTAATTATTAACCTGATAATTGATTAAGAATGAGTATAATATATATCAAGAGATGAGCCTTGTAGAATGGAAACTACCAACTAGAAAATAGGAAAAGCATTCCCATACTTTGTGTAGACACCTAAATTTGACCACTTCCATATGGTCAAAGGTGTCTCCTTAATCATCCCTTTGCTCATTTAATTCTTTCTCTTTGCGAGTATTAATTAAATCACTCATTTAATTAATATTTCGTGTCCTGCATAATGTTTCTAAAGTATTTAATTTAATATATACTTTTCCCCTCTTTCCTCTCTAAATTAAATAAATGTATCACTTTATTTAATTTAGTTATATTATATTTTGAAATTTTATATTTATTCCTCACTTTCTCTCTCATTGTCACATCCTCCAACTTTTGCAAGTTGGTCTCTAATCCCTCTTAGCAATCTAACCCTCTTTCTTTGTCATAATTAACTTATGATTAAGATGTGCGCATCCCTAATCATCATTAGGGTCCCATCCTCCATAATTTCCCACTTGTCTTTAATATGTCATTAATTTGTCTAATCAAGTACTTGCACAACCTTAACCACTTAATTAGGCCATCCCTAATCCCCATATCATTTATGGAATGTGTCCTTAGTCAACTTCGTTAAAAACTTTCTCTTTCTGAAGAAGGCACTCCATTCCCTATGAGAATTTTTAATTCACATTTAATCCCCTAATGCATTTAAACGAATTTTAAATTCCTTCTCTCATCCCCATGAGAATATTTGAGAAAAATTTTAATTCTTCACATGTCCTTTCATCCACATGGTGACAAAGACCTCCTTTATGAGGAGATCTTGTCCCAATCCCAAGGTACTATGTACTCCCTCCATGTCATGTACCCTTCCACCTCATGTACACATCATCTTTTTTAAGCCATATCACATGCCACATGTCAAGATGTGAGGGCTTGTGAGTTCTCAACTCACCTTGGCCCTACATCTTGATCTTGGTGGCTCAATCATGACCGTCCATTTCCCTAGAGAATTCCAAAATCTCTATAAATACCCCATCTTTTCTCTCATTTTAGGAGAGATCATTCATGCTAGCCAAACTCTTGCAAAAAATTTCCTTGAGCCATACTTAGCCATTTTTCATACTTGCATCTACTTTCATCCATTTTCCATCCATCTTACAATCCACATTTGCATCTCTTTCCATCCAAGGAGCATACAACACCAAAGATCAAAGGGCCAACTGAAGGATCAATTCGAGACAAAGTAAAAGGTTTCATTTTGTTGTTTTTATTTTGTATTGAATCCAACTAGGCTAATCTTGAGGTGTAGGGTGTCTTTTTTTGTTATTTTTCAGTCTCTTGTTTGCTATTCATATTCTAGCAAGTAAATTCGCCCTATCACATTTCTGGCATGCCCAGTGGGACCCACAAATGGGTCTCTTCCTTTCACGTTTGTTGTTTTTTGACTTTTTGCAGGTGCAGATTACAGAGGGGCCGACCTGACCTACAGAGGGATGGACTTGACCTTCCTAGGGTGGACTTGACCTACAAGGGCAGACCTAACCTGATAGACAGGCGAACCTGCCCTGCGCAGGCGAACCCGACCTTGCCCAAGGGCAGACCTACCCTCCACAGTCTCCAGAAAGTGTTTTGGAAAGTTCTTCAAAGAGGGGTGGACCTGACCTGTAGATAGGCAGACTTGACCTGCAGACAGCCGAACCTAATCTATAGACAACCGGACCTAACCTCTATACAGCCAGATTTTCCTAGACAGTTTTTTCTAGAAGGTAAAATTTTACTTTTTAGCAATATTTTTGGTTGTTTTAAGGGTTTTTAACCCCTAATTTAGGTACATATTTTAACTAGGAGGTGTCAATCAACCTTTTTTTCTATGTTTGTGGGTGAGCTATTTGACGTATCTAATCCCCTTGAGCCATTCGGCGATCCTAGGTGACGAGAAATTGTAGCTTACCAAGTCTTTTGAGTCCACCTCTTTTATTTTTCTTAGCGGGACCTTCTTGGGGATTTCATCACCCCAAGGGACGATTCCAACCACGCGTACTGGCAGGGTATATAAAGGGGGGAGAGAAATTTGTACCTCAATCCAACCACGTTGTAATTGGCGAAGCGTCAGGATGACGTGAAGAGTTGGTCCGAGCCTTTAATGTTCCTGACTCACACTTGTAATGGGTTGGTGTTCACAGTTTGGGCCTCACGTACAGGGTGTATATCAAGGACTCCCTAGTAACCATGTTCATCTTAGATTAGAAGACTTTGCTGACCGTACCCTTTCTACTAGCTGACTTAGGCTTGTGTTGTCTGAATTGTCTTCTTTGTGCGAAACCAGTAATTGTCTGATTCATTTCACTCAACCATATCCTTTTCATTGATGATTATTGTGTTTTGAGTCCTTTTCCTTAGTATTTTTGTCAAAAGTCAAGTTTAAACCTACAAACAGCCAGACTTGACCTACAAATAGTCAAACCTGCCCTCCCAACAAGCGGACCTCCCCTCCAAGGGCGAACCTGACCCATCCAAGGTCAGACTTGACCTATAAACCAGTCCTTTGGAGCCTATTTTAGCCATTTTGACCAACTTTTTCTCCATAGGTGGACCTACCCTTTGGACAGACGGACCTGCCCTCTAGACAGGAAAAATTTCCCTCCTCAGGTGGACTTGACCTTTGACCCCCCCTTTTAGGCTTGTTTTGGAAGAATTTGACCATCTTTTGTTCCTTGGGTGGACCTGACCCATCTAGGGTCAGACCTGACCTTTGACCCACTCCTTTCAGGCCTTTTTTAGTAGAATTTGACCATCTTTTGTTCCTTGGGTGGACTTGACCCACCTAGGGGCGGACCTGACCTTTGACCCACCCCTTTCAGGTTTTTTTGGCAAAATTTGACCATCTTTTGTTCCTTGGGAAGACCTGCCCTTCATAGGGGTGAACCTGACCCTTGACTGATCATTTTTTCATCCGTTTCATCATTCGAGACCCTTGTTTCACCATTTTGATCACTTGTCTCCCCATTTTGAACATCCGTACACCTGTTTCGAGAATCTATTCTCTATCCTAAACGTTCATCCCCTCAGTTCGGGAATCTGTTCACCCATTTAGAGTCCTCATTTACCCATTTCGAACCCATGTCCTGGTTATCATTTCCCCTTTTGGACCACCGGTATCCCATTGAAACCTCGTTAGAGTAGTTATCCAAATTGATCTAGGTGTTCATCTCTAATCGTCATCCATCAAAACTGACTTAGGGTAGTCATCTGTCCTAAGTCGGTCATCCTTGTCGGCCTAATGAATCCACTTCTATCTCAAGTTGGATTCAGTGTTGTTATCATACATCCCCCCTTTAATCGATTAATCAACACCTAGCATTACCAAGGATCACTCTTGAACTCGGTTTCAAATTCTAATCATTATCATTCATCCTAACCAATCATCAATCCAAATCAAATCATCATATCATCCAATTCAGATCGACCCATTATCTACCAATCAGCCCAATCCGATCTCATCAAACAAAATCCACTTCGGTCGAACCAGATCAATCCTATCGAGCCACCTCCTTGTCGGCTAATCAATCATTAAATCGAATCAATCCTATCAAGCCACATCTTTGTTGGCTAATCAATCATCAAATCAAATCAATCCTTTCATCACCAAGGTCATTCTAGCATCCTAGTCCATCATATCATCTTACATTCCTATTCAGACCCCATCACAAACAAGGAAAATGGCCGAACAACAGTCCCAACCAAACATCCCTCAAGATCTGAACAATGCAGCTAATGCCTCACAAGACCCCTATAACAGTGTGAACATCCCTCGGGATCTACACAATGGTACATCATCACAATCCAATATCGACAGTCAAAACACATCACTTCTCAGGGATGAAAACATGGTCATTCAACCCGAAATTACATTTGAGGAACACTTTAGTAACCCAGTCAATGTGGAAATGATAGATCGCCTTCTTGAAAAACATGGAGAAGAAATCTTGGCCCACTTAATTAAAAATGGAGTCAAGCTGCCATCAGGTATCGACCTATCCAAGTATGGCAGTTCCACACATAACATACCCCAAGGTTCACACAATGCACCAAGTAGTTCATACGTCTCAAATGTTCCTACCGTAGAAGGCTAGCATCAACCTAAATTCGGAAATGCCATTCTATATCCCATTAGTAATCCTCTGCATCCCACCATCTCATTCATAGGGGCTCCTCAAATAGTTGATCCCAACAATCCTTTTTCCTTTGGCATGCCACAAAATTTTCCGCAACCACAACCATTAATGCTAACGACACCACCCCTTTCAAATCCACCCCCTGTCAACACTGGGGGCAGTCCTTTTACTATAGTTCTACCACCTTCTGGGGCCATAAACCTACCATCGCCTTCATATGCATTTCCATAGCCTCCCCAATCTAACCTGCCACCTCCATCTTTTCCACAAGGTACATCCCAACCGAATGTCCCCTTTGGTACCCAACAATCTCCTTTGCAAAATCCCCTTACATTATCTCAGCCGCCCCAACAACAACAACCACTATATAACCCACTGATTTCTTCACAACAACCACCATACCAGTTGCAAAGCAATCCATCCCAACCTCCCACTCAAACCATATCTTCGTTCCTCACATCCATCCTACATCCGCACACTCAAACACAATACAACATCCCGTCTCAGCCCATGCAACATCTCACATCACATCAACAACCACCACAACATCATTATTACCATAACCAACAATAGTCCCAACAACAACCACTTTGTGCGGCCTCCCAATAGTCGCAGCAATGCCCTCAGTATCAATAGGTCAAACCGCAACATCACATCCAAGCTCCTTAGCAGCCTACCTCACATTTTTATCAAACAAATCCATACTATGCCTCACAACAACAACCCTTGTACCAGCAAAATCCCTCGGCATACCAGCAAGGGACGTCATCATCCCACTACCAAAATCCATACCTCAACAATCTGACGCTCTCTCAGCAGGACCCTTTATCGTCCTACCATCCATATCCATCCAACTTGACACCAGTCAACTCAGATTTGTTAGAAATCAAAGTCGCCCTGAAAGATCTTCAAGTTGGGACTGGAAAATAATCGTTCAAGTTCAAAGATATATGCCCATATCCATTTGATCCCTCCATCTCATTGATCCCCTTCCCTAAACATTTTGAAATACCAAAATTTGATAGATACAAGGGGAAAAAAGATTCTAAGGCCCACTTGCAGGAGTTTTACTCCCAATGTCAAGAGGTTATGCACAATGACAACTATCTCTTGCACCTGTTCCCACGAAGCCTGACAGGCAATGCCCTAGAGTGGTTCATGAGCCTTGAACAAGGGTCCATAAAATCTTTTGCGGACCCGTGAGAAAAATGTGTTTCCTACTTCTCCTTCAATTTGGAGGACACTGACACCTTAAATCTCCTCAAAGACAAAAAATGTGAGGGGAAAACCTTTTCCAACTACCTTCAAAGGTGGCGTGTGCTAGCAAGCCGAATGAAAACCCCTCTAAAAGAGAAGGACATGGTCACCCTCTTCGTGGAGAACTCTCATTCCGAAATGGCTCATAATTTTAGGTTGCACTGTGTCACCATTTTCATAGAGATAGTGGAAAAGGGACCCATCCTTGAATGTGCCCTTGTTTCCAAAGGGCACATCAAGATACACAACTAGACAAGGAAAGGTCATTGTGTGACAAGCCACATTTTTGGAACAAGAACAAAAATGCAGTGAATGACGACATCACTGATACTAAACACGTCCAAGTGGCTAATACATCTCAGAGGCAACAACCATCCATACCTAATGTCATATCCATACCATAGGGGGCACCTCATCCTCGTCAACAACCAAACCAAAATAGTCACAAGAACGCTAAATGCCAATATACTCAATTAGGAGAACCCCTAAGTGTTGTCTTCAATAAGTTGTTACAGATCAACAACCCAGTCACCTACCCTGTCACCAAACCACTTGACAAATCCAAACCTAAGCCTGCATTGTTTAGGGAAAATGAATATTGTGAGTTCCATAAAATCAAAGGACACACTCTAAATAAGTGCCAAGATATCAAAAACTATGTCCAAGATCTTATTGATCAAGGAGATATCAAAGTTGACACTAGTCAAGCTTTGTCGTCTAATGCTCAATTATAGATATATCAAAATTCCTTTCCAAACCATAATCAAGGCTCAAGCACCTCCAGCAGCAATCCCCAAGACAACAACACAAATAACATAAGTTATAAGAATGTACCCCTTAATTATGAGGGTATCACTCATTACATTGGGTAGGTAGAACCCCATGTATCTATGATACATGTCAAAGCTAAAGACCCTCAGTGTGTTGTTACTACATGATGAGCCCGCATCACTGTCCCTACAGCCTTCACACCCGCCCAGTCAACTCCTATAAACTCTCAGTACAACATCCTTGATCACTTAGGAAAGACCCCTGCTCATATCTCCATCTTGGATTTTCTTAAGTCTTCTCCTGTACATCAAGAAATCCTCAACAGAGCCTTACAAGAAACCCATGTACCTAATGACATCAATCCTGCACAATTACAAGCTTTGGTAGGACACCTAGCTTTATCTTATTAGCTACACTTCTGCCAAAATGACATGCCAAATATTGATGTCAATCATAATCGCCCCTTGCATATCGAAGTCATGGTTGCTCGTCATAAAATAAAAAGGGTCTTGGTAGATAATGGCTCTGCCCTTAATCTATGCAGTTTGAAATTCATAAAATAAGTGGGGTATACTCAAGTAGATTTAAGTAATCAAATCATCACGATCAAGGCCTACGATAATGCAAAAAGGAATTCAGAGGGAATTATCAGTCATCCTATCCAAGTGGGACCTGTGGTTTAATACACTACCTGTCATGTCCTTGATCTAGACTTACCATATAATCTCCTCCTTAGCCTCCCATGACTCCATGCTATGCAAGTTGTCCCCTTCATGTACCATCAATGTCTAAAATTACAGGTTAACAGACAAGAAGTCACCATCTATGCTGACCCCCAACCATTTGAATACTGCCATGCTTTAGAAGCGTCATTTCCACATTTACATTATTGTCCCAGGGTTGAAATGGGGGCATATCAGTCATCATACGCTAATCCACCCTCCACCACAACAACCAATCCATATTCCACCACTAATCCTATAGTCACAAAAGTTTAGATCATTGACAAAGGGTGTGGTGAATACGAAATGCATACTGCTCTTAATGTAGCAACCATGCCACCGTCGCCACACGAGTATGGTCAACCTTCACATGCTAATCTAAAGGAAGACAAGACTATCACCTCCAGTGCAAAAAATATTCCCACTACCACTTTCAGGTCCCCTAGTATCAAGATAGATGCACCAGAAGAGGATATAAGTCAATGGGTATACCGAGAAAGACCCCAACCAAATCCTCCTCTAAAGGAATATTTTCAGGAAGCATATCCTTGGTCAGCTAAGTTTGCAGAAAAGTATAACTACCAAGGTAGGGGCCTAGGTAAAGAAGAACAAGGGCAGTTGCAACCTATTGATACATCAACACTGCCAAAGAACATAGGCATCAAATATGACAAAAAGCAGAAAGGCCCTGCAACATCATCTAATACTTCGAATAGTGTTTCCATGGGCAATGGCTCATTGGAAGACATACCCAAGGAGGAATCTATCATACATGCATATGATGACAATGATCACACTGACATGTCATCCATGTTCGAATGCCTATCTGTTTGTACCATTAGCCTATCCCTTCGTCACCCTGAGCTTATTGATTGGGACCTTTGTGACAGCACACCCATCAATATGTCTACGGATACATATTTCAACCTCATGGGATTGGGAGAGGATGAACACTCTAGTCGTAAAAATAAGAATAAGAAAAATAAAAAGCGGTCATCTAGTGAAAACCTCCCCGAGGAACTTCTTGACCTTGAAAAAGTAAAAATAAAGGACACATCCGATGGCGAAAACCTCAAAGAGGCACTAGAGGATGGAGATGTTCATCTTCCCCTTGTGGGAACTTAGTTATCTACTCGATCATCCATCCTAATCGAAGAGACTCAAGAAGTTAATCTAGGTACTACTGAAAATCTGAAGATCACCTATGTAGCTAAGTCACTCTCAGAGCAAGAGTACCCAGTCATCGCGCAGCTACTCCAAGAGGGAATCATTAACTTTTCTCGGTCATATTCAAACTGCCAAGCTTAGACCAAGATGCATCCATAGGTATCATTATTAGTCAAGAAGGAACTGGAGAATTTACTAGATGCAGATTTTATCAGACAAATTGACTACTCTGATTAGATCTCCAATATAGTACCAGTCACCAAACCAAATGGAGACATTCGGATCTACACAGACTTCAGGGATCTTAACAAGGCCTTCCCAAAGGATGACTTCCCTCTGCCTAACATTGACATGTTGGTCGACCTCACAGTAGGACATGAGATGCTATCCCTTATGGATGGTTTCTCTGGTTATAATTAGATATAAATTGCACGTGAGGACCAACACAAGACCGCTTTCACAACACCTTGAGGTACCTTATGTTACAATGTTATGCCCTTTGGTCTCAAAAATGTAGGGGTGACATATCAAAGGGCGATGGCGATCATCTTCCATGACCTCATCCATGTCATCATGGAGGATTATGTCGATGACTTGTTAGGAAAATCCAGAACCCGAGTGGAACATCCTACCATCCTGAAAAATATCTTTGAACAGTTGGAACATTACAAGTTACAATTAAATCCAAAAAAAATGTGTCTTCGGTGTTATGTCAGGAAAACTATTGGGTTTTATAGTCTCTTGAAGGGGTATTGAAGTTTATCCTGCCAAGGTAAAAGCTATTCTAGACATGCCACCCCCGTGCAATCTGAAATAGTTAAGAAGCCTCCAAGGGAAGATGCAATCCATCCATCGATTCATAGCCTAGCTCGCGAATAAGTGTCAGCCATTCACTCATCTTCTGAAGAAAGATTCCACCTTCCGATGGAACCAATAGTGTTAGACAGGTTTTGATAAGATCAAAGAATACTTAGCTCATCCACCAATCTTGATGCCACCTATTCCAAGGAAACCCCTCCTGCTTTATATCTCCTCCACTTTAGTCGTGTTGGGGGAATTGTTGGCATGATGAATCATTGAAAGAGAGGGTGATCTACTACATTAGTCAGACATTGGTCAACTATGAATCAAATTACTCTCCCATGGAAAAAGCATGTCTCGCAGTAGTCTTTAGCACATAGAAACTCTAACATTACATGCTCAGCCATCCCATCAAATTAATTGCTAAGATTGATCCACTAAAGTATTTGTTATCCAGGACCACCTTGATTGGCCGCATGGCCAAGTGGGTCATGCTCCTAAGTGAATTTGACATAGAGTATGTGGAGCAAAAATCCATAAAGGGACATGTCATAATTGATCAATTGGCTGAGGCACCATTAGTAGATGCTTACCCTCTGGACACTAAATTTCCAGACGAAGAAGTTTACACAGTTATAGAAGCACCAGCTTGGACACTGTATTTTGATGGCTCATATACTCATAATGGTTCAGATGTAGGGATTTTATTAGGTACCCCTCAAGGTGACTACATTCCAAAATCATTCAAGATAGAATTCTCATGTACCAACAACATGGAAGAGTACAAAGCCCTCCTCACTGACCTCCGAATTGCAAAGTAGTGGCATATAACTCACTTGAAAGTCTTTAGTGATTCATTATTAGTCATCAAGTAGGTTAATGATGAATTCCTAACAAAAGATGATAAGTTGTTGCCCTATAAACACATGGTGGATGATTTCAAGAAATATTTCACCTTCATACAATTTGATCAAATTCCTAGGGTACAAAATAAAGCAGTTGATGCAATGGCCACTATTGGCTCCCTGATTGACATGCCTAAAGATTAGATAGAACATGAGTTCCTTGTAGAACAAATTTTAATCCCAGCATATGATATTCTTGAGACTGACATGGTGTGTGATATCGTGGGTCCCGCTTCCCCTTGGTACCGGGACATATATACCTATCTCCATGATAATATTCTATCCCCAGACATCACACGAAACCAACAAAAATCCTTTATTCACCGTTCGACCCGATACATTATCATTGGTGATACACTTTATCGTCGTGGGTATGATGGGATCCTCCTTAGGTGTCTAAATGAGATTGGAGCCCACATGACACTAATGGAGGTACATAGTGGTGTTTGTGGAGCTCATTCCAATGGTATGGCCCTAGCCAAAATAATTCTCTGAGCTGGATATTATTGTCCTACATTAGAGCATGATGCTTGTGAATTTGTGAAGAAGTGCCTTCCCTGCCAACAACATGCAGATTTGATTCATGCTCCTGCACAGGATCTTCAGCCCCTCCTAGCACCATGGCCATTCTCTCAATGGGGTTTCAACTTGATTGGAAATATTTACCCACCATCATCCAATGGAAATACATTCATAATTACTACCACTGAGTACTTCACTAAGTGGGTGGAAGCAATGCCACTCTCACAGATCACTGGTATTTAAATCTCAAAATTCATCATTTTCCATATTCTCTGCAGATATGGTATCCCATCCACCATCCTCTCTAACAATGGAAAACCCTTTAAAAAAAAGCCATGAAACACCTCTGTGACACCTTTCATATCCAACATCATTGGTCAATACCTTATTACCCCTAGGGTAATGGTCAGGAAAAAGCAACTAACAAGACCCTCATCCACATCGTCAAAAAGGTTGTCAATAATACTTGTCGAGATTGGCACCTCCATATTAATCCTGCCCTCTGGGAATATCGTACATCTTTATGCACCCCTACAGGCGCCACCCCCTATTCTTTAGTCTACGGCACCAAGGCCATCTTGTCAATTGAGGTTGACATCCCATCACTGAGAATTTCTCTAAAAAATATTATCAGTGAGGAGGATGCTTGTGTTGCATGACTTGCATAGCTAGAGGTATTTGATGAAAGAAGAATCAAAGCCTACGATCACCTGCAAGCATATCAGAACAACCTCAAGTGTCACTACAACAAGAAGGTTCACCCTCGACAGTTTTAGGTGGGTCATTTCATCCTTATAGAGAATCAATGTACTCAGCAAGATTGAGACAAGAAAGGAAAATTTGAAGCAACCTAGTTGGGGCCCTATATCATAGCTGCCAAATATGGATCTAGGGCATACAGATTGACTACTCTTGAAGGAGAGCCCCTTGAAGAACCCATCAATATCATGCATCTAAAGAGGTTCTACACTTAAGTCCGCTTGATAACCCTACCTATCAAAAAATCCAAAAATTAAAAAAAATCCAAAAAATCCAAAAAAATCCAAAAATAGTAAAGAGAAATAAGTTCGTCCTATGGTGAAAACCAATTTTTGGTGGCACCTTGGATAAGTATGGATCATGAAAACCTGGTAACAGGCATCATCTATAGAGGGCTTAATCATTATCTACCTGGCATCCTAGTTATTTTATGCTTTCATCCACACTATCATCCTCACCCATCCCATTCTTGACCGCTTGGTATATTTTGATTGAGCATTGGACAATCTGTTTAGGCTGTCCCTCATCCTGAGCTTTTTCAGTATCCCACTTTGAGCTTATTTCATTTGTATCCTCGTCGATCATTCTATGTCATCACATAGGATCATCCATCGTGTCGGTCTCCATCTAGATCCCATCCTGTCGCATCCTTGGTCAAACTACGTTGCCCCTGCGCTATCATGTAGGAAAGGCTGATCATTTAATCTGCCCCCAGGGTATTCTGACCATCCCATGTTGGTCATCCATCATCTGCCATCATCATCCTCTTTCTACTTTATCCATGGTCTTTTCTTGAACTACGAGGGCTCTACGCTTTCACGTAGGAAAGGCTAATCTATGATTGGCCCCCAAGCCCCTAGGTCTATAGGGTGTGTTAGTCTGTGTCCTTGTCTGGCTCGTTCTTCATAAAAAAAATCCCCTAGTGTCAAAATATCTGGATAATGGAAAATATCTTGCATCAACTGGGTCATTCTAGTTTAGTATCCATCATCAGTCTCAACGGGATGCATCCTTCCTAGCAAACCTCATCAATCCCATCCATTCCATTGATCCTATGGCAAAGGACGTTTTGAAATTGAGTGTGATACTTTGATGTTTTTGGATTTTGTTTATCATTTGAGCTCACTATCAACACTTGTCATGGTCATCTTGATCCATCATATCATGGTGTGCTTTGACTCATCTACATAGGGGTGTATCTTGATCTTTTCTTTGTTGTTGTCTTCTCAGTTGTCCCACGTAGTACCCACCAAGATCCCTGAGGTCTTGTGTTACGCTGGGGAATCCTTGTGTGTTTTTGGTTATCCCAATACCTAGCCCGACCAAGGTCATCATGACCTTGGGGTGTCATGGTAGCCTTTCTATTTGTTGTGTTTGTTTCATGCATTGGATGCCAACTCCCCTTGGTCTTACATATTAGGATATTTGGTATCTTATGCTATAGCAAAAATAATGCTCCGAAGATGGAAAATTATGTTCTTAATTGAACAACATTTTATTTCACTACATACATCCTTCACTCAACCTTGTCCATGACCCATGACTGGTGATTTAGGTTGTGCAAGTCTTGACTATTTTTCCCTCTTGATGTTCCTCTCAAGGTGCTAATGGTTTTTTTGACAAATGCGGTATCACACCCACAATACACCTATTGCCTATCTTCATTCCCATATAGGGCCTTATTAACACTTAGGTTTGCATTATAGGAACTCATGTTTCATTCATATTTCATGTTACATTATAGGTTCAATACATTTCATAGCTCATAGGTTGATTAGATTAAGCATCAATAGTTTCATTTACCCATACACGTCCATATTAGCATTTACATTCTAATTACATTTCATACCAAATATCCATATCATCCTACATTATCAACATTAATATATGCATAATCATCCATCCACATAGCAATGAAATATCATAAACATGTGCATACATAAACCAAATCATCCATTATCATATCATAAACATGTGCATACAAAAACCAAATCATCCATTATCATATAGTAAACATGTGCATAAATAAATCAACTCATACATCCACATAGGCATGAAGTATTGTATATGCATACATTTACATAAGAATGTAGTATCATAAACATGTGCATAAATAAACCAAAGTATCCATCAACATAAGAATGAAATATCATATAAATGTGCATACATAAACTGAATCACCCATCACAAAAAACATAATGCATATTGTCAACAAGGACTGTCCCATATCATAATCAAAATAATACAATGTACGCCATATATCCATCATACATCATCAAATAAGGTACAAAATCCATCATATATCCACCACATATCCATCATACATCATCAAATGAGGTACAAAATCTAGAGATGTAGAGCATCTCTAATCTCTGCCGATAAGTACTAAATGCTCCATCCCGTGTCTATCAAAAAACTAGTATCCTGTCATCTGATCTCTAGCTATACTATTATGAGCTACCCACATCTGATCTCTGAGGAGAATCTGACACTAGCCCTCTATGCATGGGAGTCCCTTGATACTCACAGTTGGGAGTCCCCTGGTAACCACCAAGAGGAGAAGGAGTTTGCTGATAGTCACTATACCCTTTGGTACGCATCCTTAATGACTGGGACAGTGCTGGCATCTGAGGTACCTATCTAATATAGTGTGTTGTGCGTTGTGCTAGATTTGGAATGGCATGCTCATATGTGCACCTCTAGTAAATTGACTCTTGCATATAATCATCTCGCTACGCAACCTGATGCCTAGCAGCATTCCACTCAAGTCTATACTTGTCTCGGTCTCCACTAATAACTCTTCGCTCTTGTACCTAGGCCTCCTGTGCCACTGTCACCTATTGTACCTGCTCTGGAGCCCTATCTCTCTCAGGCTCTGCAACTTATAACTATGCCCGTACCCCATGTACCTCTTCCCTTGGCTCGCCCCACTCACCATGCACTGCCCACAACTAAGCTTGTGCTGTGTCTCAATCACTCTGCAGTGTCTACATCCGTACCTCTACGAAATCTCTCTCTCTACGCAGCCTATGCCCGAGCCTCCACTGCATCCCTGTCCCTCTAAAGTGTCTAAAGTCTCAACTCAATAGAATCTCACTCCCATAAAAGACCTGACGCCTGTGCCACCATTGCATCCCTCTCCCTCCGAAGAGACTAAACCTCTATCTCTGCCACCTATTGCTCACTCTCGGCCACCTAAGTGTGTGCCTGTAGCACATCCCTATCTTCCTCTATGGCCTACACCTGTGCTTGTGCCACATCTCTCTCTAACCACAACATGTGCATCTCTCTCTTTGTCTCCTCCTCTCTCCGCTGCATCAACCCCATATCCCCAACTGTCTGCTCTAAAAAATCCACTCTATCTCTAAGCTCGGCCCACTCCCGGTGCCAATCTGCTCTCTCTCTCCATAATCGCTCTAGCTATCTCTGCAGACCCTCTGTATCTCTAGTAGTCCCTGTCCCAATCTATGACGGCTCCTACCCTATCCCTCCTCCAATGACCTATCATATCGCCGCCTCCGCCACCAAAAGGTCTCGCTCCCATCTCGTTGCATCTCCCTCATGCTCCCTGGCCACCTCCACTCACAATCTCTCTATCTCTGCCCACAGGTCAACTGCCTCATCTAGTGCCTCATCCCACTCTCTCATCAATCTCCTCTCCACATCAGACACCAGCATGGACAAGACTAAGTAATCTCTCTCACCCTGGGAAAATCGTGCTTGTAGCTCGCTCAACACTGCCTCTAATCTGACTTGCTTTGTCTCTGTCTACCGAAATTGCTGCTTGTTGAGGCACAGTCTCTCCAGAGTCTCTCTCAACACCACCGTGGGATCCTCTCTTCTAGGAGGTGTTTTCGACAGTGGTCAGAGGTCATACACATCAGAATCAATGTCCATCTCTCATGGCTCATACCCCTCACTCTTTGTCGATGCCTCCATCGCATCTACATCTATCACCGAGCGGGCTCCCCCTCTCCCTGTCACCCTCTCCTACGCTCTACTGGCCTCACCCTCCTCCTATCTCTATTGTTGATGCCCTCCTGTGGCCATGTCTACCTCCTATCTCTCCCATGCTCTAATAGTCTCAGCCTCCTCCCCTCTCTCCTGGGGATGCATGTGCCTCCTGGCTCCTTTCTCTCTAAATCTCTGGCCCCCTATCCTGTTGTGTTGTAGCCCTTGCCTCATCCTCTCCCTCCTTTGCTCCATCTCCTTAGGCTTTGTGTCATTGTCTCCTCCTCCTAGCTGCCCTCACTGGCTCCTCGGCTACTCCAATAGCCTCCTGTCTCCTCCTCCTGGTTGCCCTCACTAGCTCCTCAACTGCTCCAATCGTCTCTTGTCCCTCCCCCTACTGTCCTCCTCTCACCTGACCTCCTCTTTGTCACCCTCGGGGTACCAGTCCTGCCGCCTTTAGCTGTCTCTCATCCTTTGACCCGAACCCTAGTTCTCCCTCAATCGACACTATTGGGGTAATCAGTGGTGGTGGATGTCACCTGAACCACTGTCGATATCGATATGTCACCCCTGCATCCCTCTGTCCCTCCCACCTATCTAGGTATGGCACAAACTATAGTGTCTCTAGCTCTTCCCACACTCCATCCAAGCCTAGTGTAGCCTCCATGGCCACTCTCGTGATAGTTGACGAAACATCACCCACCCCACGGGAATATCCTGCCTCACTCCAAATTTTTGTGTCACCTGATTGGGTCTGTGTAGCTCCACTGCAAGCAAAACTCTCCCAATAATATAGTAGTGAGTGAAGAAGTAACTGATGTGTGTCTCTTCATCATCCCTCCAGCCTCTAACATGCCACATCATATAAGGCTGCCACACTATCATCTCCACATGCACATCATCCAAGTGTCTCCTCCATACATCTACATCTCTCACATCCCAATGCCGCAATATCACTCCCACCTTTGCCCCCCATCCCTAGGCCACGACCTCTCTGTCATCTTTCTCTCCTAATCTGTGCACAATCGGCCTGGTCACCTTGATGTGCTCCCAAGCCCAAACTTGTAGCAATGTGACATGTGTCACACTTTGCACCCTCCGGTAACATACTTGGTGCATATCCTGATACAGTTGTGCCAGCATGTAGGTCCCCCACGCAAACTGCCCCTCTCGACCTTCGATGATATACTGAATCACCTCAACAAACCTAAGATGTAGGAATTGGCCACTTTGGTCTGGCACTAAGATCCTACTAATCAGTCTTGTTAGGTATAGTGACAATGTTAGTACCCTACAAGATAAACATATGTCCACATCCAACTGCCCTCGCTGAATCGGTAGAGCATGACTGTTAAATACAACATGCACAGACTCATCCAACGCCTCACTCGTTGTCCAACACTCGCTAACTGCAAGCTCTGCTATAGGGAGCCTCAAAATTCACCATACATCCTCCAAGGTCACTGTCATTTCCCCAGTCAGTAGATGGAACGTCGATGTCGCCGAGTCCCAGTGCTCTATCAGGGCTGTCAGTATGACCCTATGGGCCTTAATCATCGGGTATGACAGCATGTGAACTAGACCTGCCTCTACCAGTCTCTTGTGATCGGTGCTTGTCATCGCCGCCATGCATCTAGTCAACATCTCATACCGTCTCTCTCATGTCCACAAACTCTCAACATTTTGCATCCATACCAACGACCCTTTGTTAGTGTCTCTTGGCGTCGTTTTTCCCCCATTTTTCTTATCCTACTTCTTCCCGCCCCAAGATTTCCCTTCCCCATCCCATTGTTTCCCCATCCCACCCTTAACCCCTTTTCTTTCCCCCTACCTTTGACATTTTTTGGTCATCTCAGCTTCGCCCTGACCCCTGGGCGGACCTGCCTCAAGCCCGGGTGGACTCGCCTGAGCTCGTAGGCGAGCCTGTCCGAGCCCGCCTAGGCCTGCCGGGCGGGCCTCCGCCCAACTCAGGAGGGTGGACTCACCCGAGCTCGGTTGAGCGGGCCTCCGCCCAACTCGAGCAGACCCGCCCAAGCCCGACTAAAACCCCTCCCCCAACCTAAGACTAAACCCATCCCCCCCTCCCCAAAAACATTTAAAAAAAAATAAAAATCCCTCTAACCCATTTTTCCTCCCAAGCAACCCCACAAAACCCTTTTTTTTTTTTTTGAAAAAAAATAGCTAAATTGACTAAAATCACAAAGTGGGGTTTCAAACTCACCTAGCGTGGCATGACGCACTCGGTGAAGAATCATTGTCTCTCGTCCGCCCGGTGAATGATGTCGGTATTGTACTCTGACATCGTGTCCCCTCCCTTTTTCCCTCTCTTCTTCTCCTTCTTCTCCTCACTTGACAGTTGTTCAAATGAGGAGAGGTAATTCCTAGAATTACCTTTTATAGCCATTTCCCCCCTTTTTTCACTTTTTAAAATAAAAGGATTTTTTTCCTTTTATTTAACTTTTTTTAACCTCAACTAGTTCACTAACCCCCTTATCTTCCCGGGGCCGCCATTTCCACACTGTAAACTCATTTTCCTCCGTTCAAGCGCCAATCTTCTCAATTTTCTGTACTCTTCCCAACGACATATACCACTTTATACTTTCGAGAAGTTTCCCAAGGCCCCTTTTTCCTTCCCCGTTTGCCTTCTTGAGGGGGCATACCCTACCATTCTCTCCCAATTTTTCTTCATAAACCTTCCCTTGTGAGACTGGGGCATCCCCTTTAATTCTTCTTCGTTTGGGTAGCTCATAATCTCTCCCATGCTGAGGCATCTCCTTTTCAGTCGCTTCTTCCATAGAGTCATCTATATTTTATTTTTCTTCGAAACCCTATTATCCTAATAGTATTTTGAAGAGGGGAAAAATGTAGACACCTAAATTTGACCACTTCCATATGGTCAAAGGTGTCTCCTTAATCATCCATTTTCTCATTTAATTCGTCCTCTTTGCCGATATTAATTAAATCACTCATTTAATTGATATTTCGTGTCCTGCATAAGATTTCTAAAGTATTTAATTTAATAAATACTTTTCCCCTCTTTCCTCTTTAAATTAAATAAATGTATCACTTTATTTAATTTAGTCATATTATATTTTGGAATTTTAAATTTATTCCTCACTTTCTCTCCCATTGTCACATCCTCCAACTTTTACAAGTTGGTCTCTAATCCCTCTTAGCAATCTAACCCTCTTTCTTAGTCATAATTAACTTATGATTAATATGTGCACACCCCTAATCATCATTAGGGTCCCATCCTCCATAATTTCCCACTTGTCTTTAATCTGTCATTAATTTGTCTAATCACGTACTTGCACAACCTTAATCATTTAATTAGGTCATCCTTAATCCCCATATTATTTATGGAATGTGTCCTTAGTCAACTTCATTAAAAACGTTCTCTTTTTGAAGAAGGCACTCTATTCCCCATGAGAATTTTTAATTCACATTAATCCTCCAATGCATTTAAACAAATTTTAAATTTCTTCTCTCATCCCCATGAGAATATTTGAGGAATTTTTAATTCCTCACATGTCCTTTCACCCACAAGGGGACAAAGACCTCCTTTATGAGGAGATCTTGTCCCAATCCCAAGATACTATGTACTCTCTCCATGTCATGTACTATCTTTCCACCTCATGTACACATCATCTTTTTTAAGCCATATCACATGCCACATGTCAAGATGTGAGGGCTTGTGAGTTCTCAACTCATTTTGGCCCTACATCTTGATCTTGGTGGCTCAATCATGACCATCCATTTCCCTAGAGAATTCCAAAATCTATATAAATAGCTCATCTTTTCTCTCATTTTAGGAGAGATCATTCACGCTAGCCAAACTTTTGCAAAAAATTTCTTTAAACCATACTTAGCTATTTTGCATACTTGCATCTACTTTCATCCATTTTCCATCCATCTTACAATCCACATTTGCATCTCTTACCATCCAAGGAGCATACAACACTAAAGATCAAAGAGCCAACCAAAAGATCGATTCGAGACAAGGTAAAAGGTTTCATTTTGTTGTTTTTATTTTGTATTGAATCCAACTAGGCTAATCTTAATGTGTAGGGTGTCTTTTGTTGTCATTTTGCACTCTTTTGTTTGTTTTTCGTATTCTAGCAAGTAAATTCACCCTATCACACTTTGAAAGCAATAATCCACCCAAAATTGCAATGGGAGAGAGTTAGTATCCTTGAGCAATGTATTTCCTAATGCTCCCTTGTTCTTACATATCTCAATTCAATTTAATCCAAACAATTTCATGAAATGCTTTATCTAAAAGAAAAAAACACACTTTCAATTCGTATTCCATGAGATGTTTCATAAAATGATTCTAGTATATTTAATCTTTTGATCAGAACAACTCAATTAAGCAAATGATACATAATCTTCACAACACTTGCAAAACATAATATTCATAGTAGATGATGAGTAGTTAACTTCTTGACACATTATCATACAAACATTTATCTTGAGTAGTCTTTAAAGATTTTCACAGCATAATCCTCAATGTATAGAATGAATTATTGTGTTCTTGATCCATCGCCAAATAAACACATCGAAATATGTATATGTCAATTTTTTGCAATATTATTTCTTGTATAGGAAATGGACTTGGGAGAAAGTTTTATAATTTATAATACAAATAAGAAATGAACTCAAGGGTGGAAACTTTATTTATCACACCAAATAATAAATGTACGTGAGAGCATCACTTGTTTCTCTTAGACTCTAATTTTTAAGCATAGCAAATCATTTCAAATGAAAATGACAAAATGCTTCACAACCAAAGTTGTTTATTGAGGAGAAATAAAATGTTTTCAAGTTCCACCATTGTACACATTTACAGTTGGTTGTATATTGTTGTAAAAGCAAGGAGGATAATTAAAAAATATTTTGCGCTTTCTATACTTGAGGATGATCATATGTCTTTTGTGAGGAAATATCATACTTCTCAACTGTCATGTGTATGTTTCTCTTTTCGATTGTTTTGTGTACCATCATATGGGATCAATTTAGTTAAACATAGCTCGAAGTGATTATGTGTGTTTAGGTGCAAGAGAGGACCATGCCTAGTGTAAACGTACCTATCGGGACATCTTAGAGTAGTTTGTTTGGTCACACTAGTTGCTAAATGAAAGTTCTACCACTTTGCAACTTTACATTGCTTGCATTTGACACTTTTTCCATCAAGTAAAAATTGGACACCATGGTAAAATGACTTCGATATAACAAAAAATAAAAGAGGTTATTGTAGAGGGGCCCAACATGATCCTATAGGCTCAGAAAAAAGCGTGTAAGCATCACGGTTTCCAAGTAATAGCTTGTCAAAGACTGTTTCCTTTTTGCACTTTGGACCCTTAAGGGATCGAGCCGGTTGAAAATAGCTCGAAGTTATTCTACCTGTTTAGGTGTGAAAGAGGACCATTCCTAGCATAAACATACCTATCCAGATGTGTTGGAGTAGTTTGTTTGGTCACACGAGTTGGAGAATGAAAGTTGCACCACTTTGCAACTTTACACTACTTGCATTTGACACTTTTTCCATCAAGTGAAAACTGGACACCATAGGTAAACGAGTTCGAGATAACAAAAATAAAAAAAGGTTATTGTAGAAGGTCCCAATGCAATCACATAGGCTCAAACAAAGAGCTCGTAAGCATCACGGTTTTTTAGTACTAGCATGTCAAAGATTGCTACCCTTTTGCACTTTTGACCCTTAAGGGATAAAGCTGGTTGAACGTAGCTCAAAGCAATTCTACATGTTTGGGTGTGAAAAAGGATGATCCTAGCATAAAAATACCTATCCAAATGCATTGGAATAATTTTTTTGGTCACATGAGTTGTAGAACGAAAGTTGTACCACTTTGCAACTTTACACTTCTTGCATTTGACACTTTTTCCATCAACTAAAAACTAGACACCACGGGGAAATGACTCCAAGATAACAAAAATTGAGAGAGGTTATTGTAGAGGGTCCCAACATGATCCCATAGGCTTAAACGAATATTTTGTAAGCATCATGGTTTCTGAGGAATAGATTGTCAAAGATTGTTTATTTTTTACACTTTGGACCCTTAAGGGATCGAGCTGCTTGAACATAGCTCAGAGCGATTCTGCTTGTTTGGGTACAAAAGAAGACAATGCTTGGCATAAATGTACCCATCTAAAAGTGTTTGAACAATCCGTTTGGTCACACGAGTTGTAGAATGAAAGTTGCACCACTTTGCAACTTTACACTGCTTGCATTTGACACTTTTTCTATCAAGTGAAAACTGGACACCACGAGAAATTGAATCCAAGATAACAAAAACTAAAAGATTTTATTGTAGAGGGGGCCAACATGATCCCATAGGCTCATATGGAGAGTTCGTAAGTGTCACAATTTTTGATTAATAGCACGTCAAAGATTGTTGTCCTTTTGCACTTTGGACCCTTAAGGGATCGAGTTGGTTGAATATAGTTTGGAGTGATTACGCGTGTTTGGGTGTGAAAGAGGACCATGCCTAACATAAATGTACCTATCTAGATGTGTTGGAACATTCAGTTTGGTCATATGAGTTGCATAACGAAATTTGCACCACTTTGCAACTTTACACTAATTACATTTGACACTTTTTCCATCAAGTGAAAACTGGACACCACGGGAAAATGAATCTGAGATAAAAAAAACTGAGAGAGGTTATTGTAGAGGGGCCCAACATGATCTCATAGGCTTAGACTAAGAGTTCATAAGCATCACAGTTTTTGAGTCATAGCCGATCAAAGATTGTTTCCCTTTTGCACTTTGGACCCTTAAGGGATTGAGCCAGTTGAACATAGTTCATAGCGATTTTGCATGTTTGGGTGTGAAAGAGGACCATGCCTAGTGTAAACATACCCATCTAGATGTGTTGGAATAGTCTGTTTTGTCACATGAGTTGCAGAACGAAAGTTGCACCACTTTGCAACTTGACACTACTTGCATTTGACACTTTTTCTATCAAGTGAAAATTGGACACCACAGGAAAATAACTCTGAGATAACAAAAATTGAGAGAGGTTATTGTAGAGGGGCCCAACATGATCTTTTAGGCTCAGACAAAGAGTTTGTAAGCATCATGGTTTCTGGGTAATAGTCTGTCAAAGATTGTTTCCTTTTGCACTTTGGACCTGTAAGGGATTGAGCCAGTTGAACATAGCTTGAAGCGGTTCCATGTGTTTAGGTGAAAAAGATGACCATACCTAGCATAAATGTACCCATCTGAATGTGTTGGAATAGTTCATTCAGTCACACGAGTTGCAGAATGAAAATTGTACCACTTTGCAACTTTACACTATTTATATTTGACACTTTTTCCATCAAGTGAAAATTGGACACCACGGAAAAATGACTCCTAAATAAAAAAACTAAGAGAGGTTATTGTAGAGGTACCCAACATGATCCTATAGGCTTAGAAAGAGAGTGTGTAAGTGTCATAGTTTCTGAGTAATAGCTCATCAAAGATTGTTTCCCTTTTGCACTTTAGACCCTTAAGGCATCGAGTTGGTTGAAAGTAGCTCAGAGTAATTCCACATGTTTGAGTGCAAAAGAGGACCATTCCTAGTGTAAACATACCCATCTGTATGCATTGGAATAGTCCGTTTGGTCACACAAGTTGCAAAACGAAAGTTACACCACTTTGCAACTTTACACTGTTTACATTTGACACTTTTTCCATCAAGTAAAAACTGGACACCATGAGAAAATGACTTCGAGATAACAAAAACCAAGAGAGGTTATTGTAGAGGTGACCTACATGATTCTGATGCCTCAAATGGAATGCCCATAACTAACACGGTATCCGAGTAACAGGCCGTCAAATATTGCTTCCCTTTTGTAATTTGGACTGTTAAGGGATTACGTTGCATGAATTACAAATGTTTGAGGGCAGCAATAAATTTTGAAATTTGAGTAAATTTCATTACAAATGTTTATTTGAATAGATTGTATGCTATATTGATATTGATATATAATCATTAGGTTGATTTGTTTTAATAAATAATTTTTTTATAATAAGTTAGTCAATTGGTGCTAGTTATAATAGGGAGAGAATAAAAAATGAAAAATAATGATGGTTATTACACTCACTATATTAATAATATGATGTATACAATAAAATGAGATTTATTTGGTTGTCCTAATTCTTCTGTTTGTGCTACAATTGTCTAACATGCTTCATACACTGTTTTGAAACCCAAGTGCTTGTACTTGTAGGCACAATGCCTTAGGTACTCCATTCTCATAGATCTTTTACAATGTCACTCATACATTCAAGATTCTCTTATAATGTCTACATCATAGGTTCTCATGATGAGGTTAACTTCAAATGAATAAATTGAGATTCTCTCACTAATCTTTGCACGCTCTTTTATAATGGCTTCAAATCAGAATTGAGATTTGACAAGATCATCAAAATAAGTATGTTGCATTGCTTTTTTGGCTAAGATTCTCTTGGATGGCTCATAAATCAACTTTTTCTACAAGGAGACACCGATCAATTTTTAGTAGTTTACTTACAAATAGGCAAAGTAAAAGAAGAAAAAGAAAGAGCATTCAAAATGGAAATTAAATGAAAATAGATGGAAGGAACTTATAGACAACAAATCCACACCATCTGGTTCCAAGTCGGGAATAACAAGGTGTAGACACGTAAAATTGACCTAGGCCTGCAAGTTCTATTTTATTCATTTTCTTCCTAACATAATTAAAATATTTAATTATGTCCTATGGTCCAATTTCAACTATTAATTAAATAATTCGTAATTATTTAATTAAGTCATGTCTTTTATTCCTCTTCATTGTTTAAATAAATAAATTTTATTTATTTATTTAAATACGTCGCTAACTCTCTAAGGTCTCTCTATGATTAAATAAATTCTTAAATTTGTTTAATTATCTTTTGTCCATTATTTCCTCCTAATTATTTAAATAAGTAAACTTCATTTATTTATTTAAATACATTGCTAATTTCTTATGTCTCCTTACAATTAAATAAATTTTTTAATTTATTTAATTATTATTTGTCCACTATTTCTTCCTGATTATTTAAATAAATAAACTTTATTTATTTATTTAAATATTTCATTAACTTCTTATATCTTCCTATAATTAAATAAATTTCTTTAATTTATTTAATTATTGTCCACTTTGACTTTTTCTAATTTTAAATAAAATCATTTATTTAAAATTGTCCACTTTCTATTTTCCCACCAAATAAATAATTTGAAATAATTATTTACTGTCACATGACCCCACCACTTTTAAATTAAATTAATTTTTAAGTCAAAAGGTCAACTCAACTTTTTAAATCAAATAATTTTAAATTATTATTTGATTTTCCAACAGCCTCTTTTTCCATACCTAATATCCTCTTGTCACATGCATTATTGACCATTGATTTGATTTCTCTAAAAACAAATCTCAACCCTTCATTTCAATTTTTCCCTAATGTTTCCCTAACCCTAATTGATGGTTGTCACATTTAATTGCATCCTTTGATCTTAGAGCATCTCTCATCTAACAATCTTGGCCATTCATCTAAAATTGATTTTTCTATAAAAAGGCAATTTTTACCTCATTTGGGGACTTTTTGTTATCATCTCCTGACTTCATCACTTCATCATCTCACAGTTCATGTTGGCATAACTTCATATGTTTGCATACTTCTTCTTGCACTGGTTGAGTACATTGCAACTTTAAAATAGAATCCTTTAATATTTGCTTAGGGCTTGTCATAGGTCAACAGTTGCACACAAAAATCTGAAGGAAAACATAATATTGCAGCAAATGGAAAAGGGCAATGAAGGTCAATCATGGAGAGCTTGAAGACTTTTGGTGAGATTGTTCTTTGTTTTATACTATTTTACTCCATTGTACTTCATTGTTTAGCTAGGGTTTTGATTATGCATCTTAGTTTATGCTAACCTAGATTTTTACCTTAGTTACATTAGTGAACTTGGTGAATGATTTTTAGCTCAATATTTTGACAAATTTTAAGAAATTTTGGAGTTGGATCCTTTTGTTGCAGGTTTTGTTAGCTTTTTGTTGTAGGCTTTGCATCATTTTGGGGACAAAACCCTAGTTTTCAAATATTCAACCATATCTCTCAAATGACTACAGATCTTACAAAAAAAAATTTGTAGGTTAGGGACAATATCAAGAACTTCCAGTCCAAAAATTAGATTTTTTGGAATTGTTTTTAATTTTTTTATCATTTTTTTAATTTTTCATGAAAAATTAATTTTGAGAGAAAATTAGTGATTTTTTCGGATATTTTTACATCTCTGGAAATCTCTCTGAATTCTAGTAGGGGTCTATTTTTTATGGTTTTAATTTGGATGAAAAATAATTAGACAAAAGATAGATCTTTGAAAATTAGGGTTTCACAAAGATTTGCTTATATCTCACAAACAGTTACATATCTTTTCACAAAACTTTTTCTGTAGATTTGGGATGATTTTAGATGCCTTCAATCCAAAAATCAAAATTTTTGGACTTGTTTTGAATGTGTTATAATTTTTTAATGTTTTTTCATAAAAAAATAATGTTGGGTGCAAAACAACAAATTTTTCAGATTTCTTTACATTTTTGGAAAGCTCTAGAAGTTTTAGTAAGGGTTTGTTCTCTGTGTTTTTATTTTTGATGCAAAAAAAAATTTCAAAAATGAGATTTTTCTTGACTAGCTAACCCTCTAATATTAGTGATCAATTATCTTGTTAGGGTTTTGGATTTGTTATTGGTTTTGTGAATGTGCAGAAAAAATAAACACTTCAAAGAAAAAATTGGATCAAGTGGACAAAACTTTGGAGCTAAAGAAAGTCTAGGTGCACACATTCCATCTTTCATCTCTAATCATTGCTTATCAACACACTTCAATTTGGGGCTTAAAAATAACAACTTGTTTGATCACACATTTGGATTTGGAGCTTTAAAACGAACATCTCGTTTGCAATCACACTTTGAAATTTTGCTTAAAAAGAACCATTGCCTTTCATCACACATTTTGGCTTTGGGTTAAAAAGAACAAGTGCTTCCATTGTTTTCTTACACACATTTCATTTCTAAAGGGAAATTAACAACTGTGAGTGTGAATCAAGTGTGTGTGTCCTCCAAAACACTTCACTTGGTTTTCTTTTGTCATACCCTTCTTAGGAGGCCTGCTTGGAGCACACACCCCACCAAGGGATGACCTCAATCAAGTCTGAATCAATGTAAAAACTCTTAGCAAAAATTTATACCCAAAACCAAACTATTGACTAAACCTCAGATGCATTACACATATTAGATCAACAATTAACAAACTAATAATAACAAAACAATTCAATAAACACACCAAATAGAGATAATTGCAATGGATGACCAATAGAGAAACCGAGAGTTTTGAATTAATGTTTTTGAAGAAATAATTTTAGATATATGGTAGCGATTATAGACAAATATACGATTTACTCCACCCGCGTATTCCAACTCTAGGATGGATGACTTGAATGGAAATATAGAGCTCTGCCTGGATAATGGTGTCGCTCCAAATATTTGATTTATTCCTCCAACCTTCGTATATGCTCTTGATTGGTGATGACGCGTTGTTGATAATGATACTTGGGTGTGCACTTGAAGATATTGTTGTGGCTTATTCACTGACTCTCAGGATGTTTCTTCCAGCCATCGACTAGAATGGATGTGATGGAAGATTCAATGGGGAGTTCCTCTGAAATGGCCAGAGATATCTTGTTGTAGGTAATCGTGGCTACTAGATGATTCTGGCCAGAGCCAAAGGCTCGACTACGATAATGTTAAACTTGCCTCCAATGAAATATCAATGTCTGGACCTAAACGTAACAATGAAAGATGAAATGAATATTTGTGGGTGTATATGAAGGAGACTTAACATGGAAATTTCCCAATGAGATACACACCTAGGTGAGTGAACTTGGATAGCTACGCTCCCAAAGTTCCAAACAAATTTGCATCCAATTCCCATGATGATCTTCATGCATAAGTGATCCAACATAAATACAATGCAACACCAACTTCAAGTGAAGTCAACCTCACCAATTAACAAGAAATATAAAAATATCAAATTCAAATTCAAATACAACTAGGTGCCAACCAAGAAGGTAGGTCGGCCACAATGAAATAAATATTTTATTATCGTTAATTAGTGTTTAAAAACACTATTTTTATGTCGAGTCAGCTCCTTAAATATTTGAGACATGACAGTCCCCGCCCCCAGTTGGTTGCTTGTCCTCAAGCAACCTTAGATTAGGATGCTCAAAAATCTCCACTCCTTCCCAAGTGGCATCTTCAGCTAGTAAATTCTTCCATTTTACCAAATACTCTGGAATAACCTTGTTTTTCAACTACTTCTCCCTTATGTATAGCACTGTCTCAGGTTCGAGAATCAATTTTCCTTCATCATCAAGTGGGGGCAACTCAAGCTCATACGCCACTTCTACAATCTTCCTTGTAACTTAGAATGGCCCATAGAACCTTGGTTTCAACTTTTCTGCTCTGTTCCCTTTGAGAGATGACTATCGATATGGCTACAATCTCAAGTACACCATGTCATTAACTTTGAAGGTTCTTTCAGTTCTTTTTTGGTCTACATATATCTTTTTCTGATTTTGAGCCCATTGCAGATTTTCTTTCAACAAATTCATGATGTCCATGCTTTGTTGAACCACATCTCTAGCACTGGGAACTCTATTGTCAACGAGAATAAGATTTATGAAGTGGCTTCGTAACCATAAAGTTCTTTGAACGGCGACATCTCAATGGACATATGATGTGTGGTGTTGTAGAATTTTTTTCCTAAATGCAACCACTTAACCTAGGTTGATTGATGCCAGGTCACATAGTTCCTCAAATACCCTTCAATCCATTTTTTCACTATCTTCGTCTGCCCATCTGTTTGGGGGTGGTAGCTAGTGCTAGGCGTTAACTCCATGTGTTCCAAGTGAAAGAGTTCTTGCTAAAACAAACTAATGAATCTGTTGTCCTTGTCACTCACAATATTTTTTTGCAATCTGTGCAGTCTAAACATTTCCCTAAAAAACAAATATGTAACTTGAGGAGCTTTAAATTCTAAGGTAATGGCATAGAAATGAGCATACTTAGTGAGTCTATCCACCATGACATAAATACAATCTTTACCTTGCAATTTAGGGAGCCCAGTAATGAAATCCATCGAAATGCTCTCCCATTTCTGATTTGGAATGGGCAGGGGCTGCAACAAACCAGTTGGAAATATGTGTCTAGTTTTGTTCTGTTGACACACCAAACACTCCCTCACATGCTGCAAAATATCATTTTTTAGCCCCTTCCAAGAAAAATGTTCCCTTACTTGCTTGTATGTCTTGTAGAATCCTAGATGACCAGCAAGAGGAGTATCATGGAAATCCTTAATGATTTTGTTCTTGGTCCTAGAGTGAGGTACAAGACATATCTGATCCTTATAGAGAATGAGCTCCTCAACCACCCTGTATTTTTCATCAACTATTTTTCCTTCTAAAATGTCATTAGAAAATGAGTCCTTCGCCTACTCAGCTATAATATCAATTCTCCTATCAGCTGATATATCAGTCATAGCACCAAGATAAGGCTTTCTAGAGAGATTATCAACTACCACATTGTTCTTGCCTTTCACATATTCAATATCAAAGTCATAAGCTTGAAGTTTTCTTACCCATTTATGTTTTCTGTCATTCAAGTCTCGCTGATTTAGGAAGTATTTCAAGCTATTATGATCAGTTTTTACCACAAATTTCTCATAGACCAAGTACTATTTGAATTTAGCAAGAGCGTGCATGATTTCCAGCATCTCCTTGCCATAAATAGAGAAATTCCTTTATGGTTTTGTGAGCTTTCTACTCTCATACGCAATAGGATGCCTATTTTGCATCAATACGGCTCTAATGCCTTCGCCTGAAGCATCACATTCAAGAACAAAAGGAGATGAAAAATCAGGAATAGCCAACACAGGACATGAACTCATTACCTCTTTGAGTTTCTCAAATGCTTGCTGAGTTGTGGGGCTCCATGAGAAAGCTCCCTTCTTTGTCAAATTGGTTAATGGTGCTGCAAGCTGAGAAAACCGTTCACGAACCTCCTATAGTAGTTGCATAGGCCCACAAATCCCCTCAATTGTGTCAAATTCTTGGGGGTATCCCACTCATGAATTTCCTTAATCTTTTCTTCATCCACACTGACCCCCTAAGCGTTGATCTTGTGGCCCAAATATAGGATCTCTATCAACCTGAATTCACATTTTGACATCTTGGCATATAATGAATTCTTCTCAAGGATGTCAAGCACTTCCTCTATATGCTTAAAATGCTCTTCCCATGTCTTACTATAAACCAAGATGTCATCAAAGAAAACCAACACAAATTTCCTTAATTGAAGAATGAATACCTAATTCATGCAAGATTGGAACATGGCAGGGGCATTAGTTAACCCAAATGACATCACTAAGAACTCATAATGCTCGTAATGGCATCTAAAAGTTGTCTTTTGTACATCCTCGTCTCTAGATCTAATTTGATGGTAGCCTGAACATAGATCAATCTTGAAAAAGTATACTACTCTGTGTAGCTCATCTATTAACTCATTGATCTGAGGAATAGGATAGTGGTTCTTAATTGTCTTCTTGTTGAGGGCCTTGTAGTCAATACACATTCTGAGTGTCCCATCCTTCTTTTTGACTAGCACCACTGACGAGGCAAGGGGCTTGAGCTTGGGCGTATAAACCCCATATCCAATAACTCCTTGATGGCTTTCTTGATTTCTTCCTTGTATATTCATGGATGGCAATAAGGAGTGGTGATCACTGGTTTGGCTCCCTCTTCGATCTCTATCACATGTTGAAACCCCCTATCGTGTGGTAGTCTCATTGGTATCTCTCAGAAAATTGTGCACTTCTTATTAAAAATAGTCTAAATGTCATTGGGAAATGCTATTTCCTCCTTTGGTACACTAGTATCAGTAATCAAGCATTTGGTTGCCCATGCCACTTGATCCTAGTGAAAAGACCGCTCCATCCATTTACCCCAAACCACTATAGGCCCATTCCTAGAAAGGCCCTTGAGCACAACCTCCTTTCCCTCATGCTTGAACTTTAACTCCATGGTTTGGTAGTTGGTGGTGTATTCTCCTAGTGAATTAAGCCATTGTACCCCTAGGACCATTTCCGTGTCACCTACATCAACAACATAGAAATCCTCCATCTTGTGTCCACCCAATATCAGCTCCATTTTTTGAATTATTTTTGTGCAAGGGAGGAAATTTCCTCTAACTTCCAAGACATCAAACCCTTTGAAGTATTCTGATGCCAATCCTAATTTAGCCACTATTCTCTTATTGATGAAGTTATGTGTAGCTCCACTATCAATTAGCATTGTTACTCTTTGTCCCCGAAGAACTCCCCTTGTAAATAATGATATCGAGGTGTTCCTGACAGTGTTTCCAAAGTACTTCTTGTTGGGCTTTCTTCAATTGCAATTCACTGCAACTCCTCTGGAGTGTCCTCTTCATTGACCCCTTCTTCAGTGTCTACTTCATCATCAGATACCACTTCAAAGTAATAAACTTTCCCCCTCCCTTGGAACTTGTGCTGATTATTCCACTTCTCGTTGTAGTAGTAGCACAAGCCCTTCTTGCCTAATTCATTCCTTGACATGCCGTGTGGACCTGTAGGGGGAATCTTCGGTGGTGGATTTTCCTTAATGAAATGCTTCTTTGACTGAACCACTGGTGCATTCTTGATGTTGGCCTTCCCTTTCTTGGTGGAATCCTCAAGACTCAAAGCTTTCTGAATGGCATCTTCTAGAGTGTTTCGCTCCAAGGCCCTCACCAAGCCATGAAAGGAATCAAATAATCCTTCAATGGAGAAGAAAGTGAGCCTCTTATCAAATACATCATATACCATAACTGCAAATCTCTTAAATTATGAAACATATTCCTCCATAGTGCTTGTTTGCTTCAACCTTGTTAGTTCCTGAAGTATGCTTCCAAGTCCTTTCTGTCAAACCTATCCACCAATTTTTGTGTGAAATTTGTGTATAAATTTACTTGTCCAAATAATTAGATCATGATACCGTGGTGCCACCATTCATGTGCTAGATCCTCCAAGTGTAAGATGGTGAATTTGATAGCCTCTTCCTCAATCATGGGGCTGAGGGAAAAATATGTATCCATTTTTTGGATCCATAATTGCGCAATCATCTTTCCTGAACCATCGAATGTTGGGGGAGAAAGCTTGCTGATCTTGTGCTGAATATCTCTATTCCCATGGTGTTGTCTCTCATCACTCCTTCTATTACTATAAAACTTATCAAAGGAGATGGCAACTTGAGCATCAACATCTAAATCTAGGTACTTGCACATAATGCTTGCATAACCTTGTTGTTCTTCTCCTTCCTATCGACCTTTTATTCTTGGTAAAAACCTTGGATGTGTGTGCTTGTGGTTGTGTCCAATAGAAATCCTACTCTATTCTCCCCCTCTTGAGTGCTCCAAGTGACCTCCCTTAGCACTACTGGACCCAGATTTAATGTTGTTGACTGCAGCACTAAGAGACTGTATTGCTTGCAATAGGGTTTGATTTGTCTGGTCCCATTGTTTCATGAAGCTTTCCAATTTATCATTTTTATCTTTGTCTCCCATTTTATCCTTACCTCTGCCTCCTATCCCTTGAGCAACTTTAGACTTTTTCCTCTCTCACTCTATAGCACAAAGATCTTGCTGGCTCAATTGCATGCGAAATTTCCCATAGGCTGGCAGGCCTTATGGCTCTGATACCACTATAGAAACTCCCAACCATAATTTATACCCAAAACCAAACTACTGACTGAACCTCAGATGCATTACATATATTAGATCAACAATTAACAAACTACTGATAATAGAACAGTTCAATAAATGCACCAAATAGAGATAATTGTGATGGGTGACCAATAGAGAAACCAAGAGTTTCAAATTAATGTTTCTGAAGAAATAATTTCAGATATACAGTAGTGATTACAAAAAGATATATGATTTATTCCACCTACGTATGCCAAATCCAAGATGGGCGACTTGAATGGCAATATAGAGCTTTGTCTGGATAATGGTGTCGCTCCAGATATTCATTTTATTCATCCAACCTTCATATATGTTCCCGATTGGTGATGACACGTTGCTGATAATGATACTCAGGTGTGCACTTGAATATGTTTCTTTGGATTATTCGCTGACTCCTGGGATGTTTCTTCTAGTTGTTGACTAGAATGGATGTGATGGAAGATTCAATGGGGAGTTCCTTTGATACAGCTCGAGATATCTTGTTGTAGGTAATCGTGGCTACTAGATGATTCCAGTCAGAGCTAGAGGCTTAGAAAGGATGATGTTAAGCTTTCCTCCAATGCAATATCAATGTCTAGACCTAAACACAACAATGAAAGGCAGAATGAATATTTGCAGGTGTATATGAATGAGACTTAACACATAAACAACCTAGTGTGCTATGCACCTGGGCGAGTGAACTCGGATAGCTACGCTTCCAGAGTTCCAAATAGATTTGCATCCAATTCCCATGATGATATTCATGCATAAGTGATCCAACATAAATAAAATGCAATGCCAGCTTCAAGTGAAGTCAACCTCACCAATTAACAAGAAATATAAAAATATCAAATTCAAATTCAAATACAACTAGGCACCAACCAAGAAGGCAAGTCAGCCACAACCAAATAAATATTTTATTGTCATTAATTAGTGTTTAAAAACACTATTTTTATGTCGGCTCGGCTCCTTAAATATTCAAGGCATTACAATCAAAAGACATGCTCCTTTGGGAGTTGAAATCTTGTCACTCTTGGCTAAGCCCCAAATAACTTTATACCTTTGGGAAGTGAAGGTGAAGGGTGGGTTACCCTTTCTCCCAGCTGTGTGGTAAGATTTTGTTTTCAAATCATACCTAGTCAACCTCATGCAAACTTGCTTGAGACCTAATTGGCCATACCCCACTTGACTAGTCATAGGGCTTGTTGATGTGTCTTCCACATGTGCTTGTTTAATAATCATCATTACATTCTTCAAATTTCAAAATTCAAACTTGCTTATGTGTCTTGCATGAGTGATTCATGTGTGTACATGTGATCATTCATTTAAACATTTCCAAATCAAGCTAAACACCAAACACATAAATATAAGTTACTCTACACGTTCTTCCAACACATTCATATCCAATCACTTTCATCCTAATCACCCTTCTTAGCCACAGTATATCCACTTCATCCTAATCGTATCCTAGTCATCATCCCTAATCATTCCACCTTGTCCTAATCACATCCTACTCATCATTCATTCATCCTATTCATCATCCTAATCAATCCAATTCATACAATTGTGTCATTCCTAATCATATTGAAGTCATCCCAATCCAATCCAAATCATATCCTTGTCATTCTACATCATATCTTAATCATCCTAGTCATTATCCATATCAATAAAGTCACCCAATCTTGTCATTCCACATCATTCCTAATCATTATCCTAATCATCATTTCACATTGATCTCATCCTACCCATTCCTAATCATATTCTAATCATATCTTCATCATTCAACTTTCATTCTAACCATCAACCCTAATCATTCCTAATCATCCAATCTTATCATCTCAACATCATCACCAACCTTGTGCTAGTCAATCAACACTTGTCAAAATGGCCCTAATCATAAACAATCACAATCATAATCCTAAGCCCAAGATCATAATTCAAGGAGGCCCTCTCCCTAGTTCAAATAATGAAACAAAACCAAAACCTAAAATCATACTTCAAGGTGCTCCTCCTACCACCTCTAATGATGACATGAATTATGTTGCATACCTTGAGGAATGAATCGACATGCAAGAACTTAAACACATGTGTGACACCATGCCCACATTCAAAAATAAAGTCCTAGCATCCCAACTTCAAAACCTCCTTCAAACACTTCACCAAATACCCCAACCCCTAGACCACCAAACCATACAAAGACTTCAAACCCTCTTCCAAATTTTTGAAAAAATTAAATCACCTAAAATCCAACACCTCCTAGCTCAAGCCAATCAATTCATTGCCACTTTTCAAATCCAACAACCAAAACATCATCCCCTCTCCATTCATTATCAACCAATGCCACCTCAACCTTATGTTTCATCCCTTTCTACCTCTTACCAATCTAATCCATCCAATTCTTCACATGTCAATGCCACATCAACCTATCAAGCCACATCTCAAAAAACACATGTGAACTTAAGTTCTACCTTGCAACAAGGACAAAATTCCTCATGTTCTAATGCAACCATTGACAAGGGGAGCACTAATCTAGGTCATGCACCCTATAAGTATATCATACCACTATCCAATAAAAATCCTATCCTAAATCCATCATGTCCTAGTCCTAATCCAATGGTCCCTACACTTTCCAACCCATTAATCCCTTCAATACCCTTACCATCCTCTAATCCACTTTCCAATACATCAAATCCATGTCCTAAGTACAAAAATTAAAAAAGTAAACATGTGGAGTTTCCCAAATCCACCAACCCACTCAATCCATTCAATCCTCCATCCAATAAAAATCAAAACCCTAAGCCAACACCTTCCACCCCTACACCTATAAAGGATGTGACCCAAGGGCTACAAGCAAGGAATCAATTGTCGCCATGTCATTCAACACATATACTTGAACATACAAAAGAGTCTTCAAACATCATTCCCATTATTACAACCCCATCATGTAGTCTCCCCCTTGAGCCTATTCAAGAGTCTTCCCCATTGAGCCTAAGTCAACCTCCATCATGTCTCCATATTGTTTAACCATCTAGAACATGTTGAGCCCATTCAAGAGTCACCCCCTTCCACTTCCATTCAAGCAAGCCAAGAGTTATGTCAAGAGCATTATCCTAAGCATGAGGAAACATTAACCTCTCATTCTAATCAAGATCTAGGCCCTTCTAATGATCCCACTCATAACATACTTGGTCCTATTTATGATCAAGCTCCCCTCTATGATCTTACCTATGATCAAGAAGGCCATGATGAACCTCTTAGCCAACTTTATGCACTCCATGGTCAAGATCCTATCACTTCACCTATCCATGAGCAAGAAACCTCCATTAATCCTATCCACCCCCTACCTAGCCCTATCCATGATCCATCAACATCCTCCAATTCGCTCGATGAGACATATGCCTCCCAAGCACACATAGAAGATCAAACAAATACCTTGGATCTAAGTGAACACACTACTAATCAAGATCCCAATGATCCTCCATCACCCACTATTGACCCCATTGCAAGTCCTCCATCATATTCTATTGGTCTTTCCACCATCATTCATGAATGTTCCTCCTTAGAACAACAACAACCATTATCTTCCCTTCATTTTCTCCATCCAATAAGGAACTTGTGTCTAGTGTTCCACCTACACATAGTCTCATTGTCCATTGCATACTCCAAAATATGAACCACCAAGGTAAAGGTTTAGACCTTCATGAACAAGGTATTTTGGAGCCCATCCATGTCAAAGCCCCTCCACGCTCTTATGAACTTGTATATACACCCCAACGACACCAATCTCAAGATGTTGGTACTTCCTCAATGCCTCCTAAGTCCACTTTCCATCATAAATCCTATCATGCATGATGAGTCTAATTTATAGTCTCATTTTGGGTAGAATTTGTGATCTAGTTGTTGAAGTTATCATGGACTTTGACATTAAGTGTTGATACTTTTATGATATTTTCCTCAAACTATAGACATTGGGCTTAATCTTATTTTTGCAAACCTTTAATGATAATGGCATGTTAAATGGACTATCTATATTAATTTTGCATGTGGCTAATGATTTTTCCTTAAGGTGATTACAAATATGCAATTATTTTGTGTACTAACATTGCCATGCAGATTTAATTTGAGGATGCTAAATTGAGGAAGGCACTGCCAACTAGGCATGCAACGTAACGTCAAGCAAGGGAATCATTCAAAGGTCAAAGGAAAAAAATGGTAGGAGATTCCTCATGCAAACCAGAAATAACTGCCTTCTAGTGGTCATTATTGATGTTGAGAAAATGTGTGCATTACTACAACACTAAATCTGCAGTTGGACATGCATGTCTAACCAAATTCCATGCATGCATAACTGCCACCCCACTTTCTCTATTTTCCCTAAATGGCATCCTCCCAGTTCATGGAGTTGACTACCTCGTTTAGTTGATAGTATAAATAAATATTGACGCTCCTTCTCTGAAGGTTGCACGATTTGATATTTTACTTGCATTTATGAGTTTTCAATAATAAAGATATATTACTCTTTTGTACTCATGATTTATAGAGAATAAAATAAAGTTCTAAGTTCGAGCATCTGAGTTCTCCTTAGTTTTAGAGGATAATTATCCAAGGGGTCCCACTTGGTGATTAATCCATCTTTTATTTTATTATTACTTGTTGTTTAGTAATCAGTTAAAAATCTTGCATCGGCTATTCCTGCAGCCACTAGAATTCCATTCTGTGATTGTTCCTATAGAAAGAGAAGTGCCCTGTTTGTTGCTCAGATTTTCATTTTTGTCATGCATTTTAGCTTGGTGTAATTTTTTATTGATGGTTATCATTCATGTTATTCCTTTCTAAGAAATTTACTTTCAAAATTGTGTCTTTCTTAGTTGTAGAATGAAAATGACTATTTTGGGTTCCTAGTGCACATATTGTGTTGACCCATTTCAAGTTCACATCCCTAGGTTGACAAGTTAAATGCACCTTCATGATGATTGAAATAGCTATTTAGGTTAGATGTCCAATCTTTGAATCATAGCTGTGAAGGCCTAGTTGTTGAATCATTGTAGGAGGCAAACATTTTTGGCATTGTTGTCGGGGATGGTGTCAAACTAGGGAGTTCTTTGGAGTCATTGGTAGTTTTTCTTGCTATAGTGTTTCTGGAATTTGTTCTTAGTATACCCTCGTTTAGGAAGTAATGATCCCCCTTATTCTTTACCAATTCTTTGTGTAAGTTGGCTGATAGTGAGTGATACCGCATGCATAGAGGAAGACGGGATGCTTATGGGAGATTCCTTCCTAACAATCCTAATCCATTCCAGCTAGTTGAATATCATAACTTGCCAAGAAAAGAAGAAGAAGAAGAAGATCCACACCACTTTGCTTATGCATTTCCTAATCTAACTAGCTCTGAAGTCTCCTCTAAAGACCAAAATCAGCTTGAGAACCCCTTTGCTTTGGAACTACATCAAGCAGGCATGGGTGATGCAAATAGGAACAGACCTAACCAACCAACTTTTCCTTTCCCCATTTCCCATCAGAATGAAGTTGACAACATCAAAAACATTCCTACTTCAGCACTCCCCAATTTCATGGACTTCTCACAGAAGATTTGTATACCCTTTTGTTTGAGTTTTACATACTCTGTAGGAGTTATGATTATACCACCGATGCCCATAGGCTTAAGCTATTTCCTACCACTCTGAAAGAAGCTACATTAATATAGTTCATGAGCCTAGGTAGAGATACTGTGGAAACTTGGGAATACATGAAGAAAAAAATCCTTGAGAAATACAAGGAATATTGTAGGGGAAATGACATGAGAGGAGGTGATATTTTCAAGATGTAGCAAAAGGAATATGAGAGCCTGGAGGATTATATTGCAAGGTTTCTATTTTTCCTAAAAAAATCTCCACACCATACACTCAATGAAGACTCATAAAAGTTTCTTTTCCTAAGAGGAATCAATGATAGTTGCATTGATGCCTTGGACCTAATGGGAGGAGGAGATATCTCCCAAGTTCCTTGGGAAGATATCAAGAAAATATGTCAGAACTACTCTAGGGAAGCTTCAAAGAAAGGGAGATCTTGCCAATCTTTCATGGGTAAGTCAACTACCGGTGGAGTTTCAAGAATGGAGATTGCTCATTTGCTGGCAGACTTCAAGCAAGAAATTATAAACAATCTAGCTACTCAGCTAGATACACTTCAGGCCAAGAAGAAGCAAGAGGAGGCAAAGGCAATGTTGGTAGAGTATTGCCTCCATTGCAGAAAAAATAAGGATTACAGATGCAAGATGGTAGCCAATATTGAAGGAAATCATATTGCACCCGAGTTCAAGCCAATTCAAATTGAAGAAGACCAAGTCTACCATGTTGCACAAAGGAGGCCTTGGGCTCCAAGACAAGGTATGCCACTAGATCCACTCTTATGTTGGGTCATATTTCAATTCTTATTCATCTGTCAACCACTGGCAATCCCCATATCCACCCAGCTATGAAGTATATCCACCATAGCCTTGGAGTAACCCTCCAAATGTTTGGTCCAATCATCAAAACTCTCCGCCTCAGTGGAAGCAACCTCAAGGGAATTGACAACAATTTCAAGGGCATTGGTAACCACCTCCAGGAAATTGACAGCAAAAAAATCAATGGAGGGGAGGACAACAATGGCCTATCCAGACAACCAGTTACATGCAACCACCTTCTTAGCCCAAACATCCTACTATAATGCCTCCACCTGCTAATTCAAGCTCAAATGTGCCTAAACCTACTCAGCTACTAGCTTAGCCCACAACCAATCCAAATAACAAACCACAACATTAGCTTGCATACTTTGTTGATTTAAATCGATTCCCTGCATATGTTGTGAGTGTAAGTGACATCCACTTGCATTTAGGAACTACTCTACCAACCCCTTAAAAGCCCATTATCACTGAGCTTCCTGTGGAAGAGGAGGAGGAACCTCTGAATGATCCCATTCAGCCAAGCACACCTAAAAATCTTGAACCAGTCCAAGTCAAGCAGACTGAACAAGAACCACCATTTCCTCAGAGATTGGAAGTTTCCAAGAAGGAAGAAAAAGAGGATGCAAATTTTGATATCTTGGATCAGCTGAAGCATATATGTGTCCAGATCCCTCTATTCTAGGCCATAAAGGATGTTCCAATTTATGGAAAGGCAATCAAGGAAGCCTGCCTCAAGAAGCCGGGTAGCAAGAAGAAAGACCCAACTATAGTTCATGTGGTGGGATAGTTAGCTAACATCATGCTTGGAAAAGTGACTATCCCCAAGTACAATGACCCAGGTAGTCCTATGGTAACAGTTGTTATAAAAGGGATCCAAATTAAGAATGCTCTGATTGCTTTAAGAGCAACAATAAATGTAATGACCAAGGAAATTCTGCAACAACTAAATGTTGCAAGCATGAGATCTACTCCTACTCTCCTATAGCTTTTTGATAGTTCTATTGTTAAGCCTAATGGTATAGTGGAGGATCTTGTGGTAGTTTTAGACTCCTAGGAGTACCCATCAGACTTCATGATTCTTTCTCCTAAAGCTACACTAGGCGGGTATCCCATTATTATTGGAAGGCCATGGTTAGAAACTGTAGATGCATACATTGGATGTTGATCAGGTGACATGACTATTTCAGATGGGAAGAGAACTAAAAATTTTGTTCTTTATCCTCTTGCTTAGCCATCTCATGATGAGGATAATCCCGTATGGCCACATGTTGGTGAAGAGGCTAAGGAAGTTAATTTTGTAGCGCAACTTATGATGTTAAGTAGAAGATATTTCATGCATCTTCAAGATGAGGATGAAGTATTGGATAGCATCATTCAAAACCATTGTGAAGTGGAGGAAGCATCATCTTCTCATTCTGCTACTCCAATCAAGACACTTTTACCTACTCTTCCTGTAGCCACTGTTCCTGCAGATGTTCTTCCTACAACCACTCTTCCTACAACCATTGTTCCTACAGACAGACTTCCTACAGCAATAGGTATGTCCCATACATTATTTTCATATGAACAAAAGGTGACATGTGTTAATGAAGCAGCCATGATAGAGTTGACCACACAAGTATAGGTGTCAGAAGGAAAGTATTTGAATGTTAACAACAAACTGAGTGAAGAACAACAATTGTTATTGGAAAACTTATTAAGGACCCATCAGCATGCATTTGTGTGGGATTATCATGATATGAAGGGATTGGAACCTAAAATTTATACACACAAAATTTATATTAGAGATGATTGTACCCTACTAAGGCAGCCACAAAGAAGAATTAACCCTACACTAACATAAATTGTAAAAGGGGAATTGCAGAAATTACTAGATGCAGGATTTATCTACCCCATTTTAGATAGCCAATGGGTGTCTCTATTAGTGATTGCACCCAAGAAAGGAGGGAAATGGAAATTTTGTGTTGATTATAGGGAACTTAATGCTACCACCAAGAAGGATCATTTTCCCTTACCTTTCATCGATCAAGTTTTGGACACACTTGCAGGAAAGCAATAATTTTCTTTTTTAGATGGATTCAACGGACCAGTTCCAAATTACACCAGAGGACCAAGAGAATACCACATTTACCTATCCATGGGGGACCTATTCCTACTCAATACTCCCATTTGGCTTATGTAATGCACCTGGAACCTTTTAGAGGGCGGTCATTAGCATATTTTCAGACATTTCTCATGACTGCATGGAAATTTATATGGATGAGTTTACCACTTATGGTGTTGATTTTAATCAAGCATTGGAAAATCTCAGGAGAGTCCTACAGAGATTTGAAGACCAAAAATTGTCCTTAAATAATGAAAAGTGCTTCATGATGATGCAAGAAGGTGTAGTACTTGGCCACTGCATCTCCCACAAGGGAATTCAAATAGATCCTGTCAATATTGAGGTGATCACAAATCTTACCACACTTGAAAAAAAGAAGGATGTTAGGAGTTTCTTGGGCCATGAAAGATATTATAGGAATTTCATCAAGGATTCCAACAAGGTAGCAGCACCATTGTATACTCTTCTCACTAAAGATGTTGAATTCCAGTGGACTGAAGCTTGTGACAAGGCATTTTCTGACTTAATGGTAGCTTGACTCATGCTCCTATACTCAAAGGACCTAATTGGGAGCTTCCTTTTCACATCCATAATGATGCATCAGATTATGCCATAGGAGCAGTCTTAGGACAGAAGGGAGCTATTGAAAATTCCATTTATTTTGTTAGCAAAAATTTGCAAGGAGTTGAATTCAATTATACAGTGACAAAAAAAGAAATGTCAACAATGATTTATGCCCTGAAAAAATTTAGACATTACATAACAGGTTACCAAATCTTTGTGCACACTGATTATGCAGCCATTAGGTATCTCATGAATAAACTGTTGATCACAAGTAGACTGGCAAGATGGTTATTGTTGATGCAGGATTTTGATATAACCATTGTGGATAAACTAGGGAAGGCAAATGTTGTTGTGGATTTTCTCTCAAGGTTGACTATATCAAAAGATAATTAGGCCATAGACGACTCTTTTCCTAATGAGCATCTATTCTCCATTAGTGTATAAACACCCTGATATGCTGAAATAGCTAACTATCTGGTTACAAGTAGAGTTCCACCTCACTTCTCCCCAAAAGAGAGAAGGGAATTCATTGAAAAATATTTTCCTTTCTCTTGGATTACTGGATGTTTATTTTATACTTGACTAGACCATGTCATGAGGAGATGTGTGAGAGAAGATGAGACATATGACATTTTTCATGCATGCCACAATGAACCATGTGGAGGACATTTTGCAACCAAGAGGAAAACAATGAAGATTTTGAAAACAGTATATTATTGGCCAACACTCCACAAGGATGCAAGAAGGTATATAAGAAAATGTGACAAATGCCAAAAAATGGGCATGCCAACCAAATTTGATGAGATGCCACTTTATCCTCAGGTAGTAATCACTCCCTTTAACAAGTGGGGATTGGATTTTTTAGGACCCATTGACCCTCCATCAAATGGTAAGTCTTATATCTTGGTATGCACTGATTATTTAACAAAGTGGGTAGAAGTTAAGGCCATAAAGCATGCAAGAGATAAAAGTTGCAAAATTTATTTATGAGGAGATTTTCACAAGATATGGAGTTCCAAGAGAGATAGTGATTGATCAAGGGGCTCGATTCACATCAACCCTTGTTGTAGCACTAGTCAATGAGTACAACATAAGGCACAAAAAATCTACTCCTTATCACCCCTAGGATAATAGCCAAGTTGAGCTAAACAACAAAGAAATTGAAGCTATTCTAACCAAGATAGTAGCTATCCACATAAAGGATTGGGAAAATAGATTACCGTAAGTTTTTTGGGCCTACAGAACTACATGGAAAAAAACTACAAGCTTCACTCCATTTCAGTTGCTATATGGAAATACAACTATGATGCCCATTGAATTTGAACACAAGACTCTTAGGACTGCAGTAGATTTGGGGATGGATATCTCTGAGGCATAGAGAGAAAGAATCATGCAGCTAAATGCATTGGATGAGATGAGAAGAGTGGCCCTACATCAAACAGAGGTAGTGCAGAATCATAGAATCAAGTCACATGAAAATTCATCAAGGACAAAAAATTCAAACCAGGAGATTAGGTCCTGCTCTATGATTCAAGATATTAGGACAATGTAGGAAAATTGCAAACAAGGTGGCTAAGACCATATGAGGTTGTTGAAGTATTCCCTAATGGTGTTGTACAACTCATTACTATTGACCCAGTCAAATTTAAGTTGCTTGTCAATGATCATCGCCTCAAACTGTATCACAAGCCAACTTCCAAGGAGGAGTTCCTATAGCAATTCACTCAGCATGTAGCATTTGAGCTTCCTGCAGCCAAAGGAAGTGGACCTAGTGTCCTTCTAGATAATTAAGGTATGTACTTGTCATAATAAAGACTTCCACTTCTATGGGAGTCTATTTCTTCACCCATCTGTCCATCCACCCATCCATTTCCACCTTTCTCTCTCTTCCATCACTTCACTCCACCTCATTCCACCTCATCTTCATTAATTTCTCAACTTATTTCCTAAAAAGGCAGACGATACTTTCTCCACAATCTTTGCAATAAATCCTCCACACATTTAGGTATGTGTGCATTAATTGTTATATCTTAATTGTCTTTAAGTGCATTCATTTAATTATTGTACGTTAGTATGGACATTCACCATATCATGCCAATATTCCCTACCCTATCAAATCATCATTCCACATGTGTGGAAGCATGCCCAATTTTAGGTTGGGGGCAAGGAAAAAGATGTGAATATTTTTCCCACGTTTCAGTCCATGTTGGTCTACATCAACAAAATTTAAATTGAGTAGATTTGAAATCTAAGTGAGAGGATGGCTCACATGTGTGAAGTGACACCAAATGTTGTCGTCATTTCTCTTCATTATAGATTTCATTTTTTACTCCTTCCTTTCTATTATTGACCCTATCATATCTCAAGTTGTGTTGCAAACAAAAGGCAAGTTAGAAAAGGGAAAATTCAGTTGACATTGGCATTGGAAAGTTAGCAAGTATTGCAGGAAGGTGAATTTGATTTTCAAATGAAATTGTAGGAAGGAAACCACAGAGTGTTTATTTGATTGCAGACAATGGGAGGTGGGTTAAATTAGAATGAACCCATAGTGCACGATGTATTACTACAGGATGCACCCTACTTGAATGAATTCAGAAACTATGGGTGGATTGACTACTTCCTGAAGCTAGATATTTTCGATGAATACATTGCACTAGAGTTCACCCAGACATTGTCTAAAGGCGAGGCCACAATAAAAGGGCTGGAGGTCATAGCAACTGAAGAAAGAATTGTAGAAGTTACAGGGTTACCTATTGATGGTGAAAATTACCCTACTTCCAAAGATGTCAGATTAGCTAGGTCCAAATTTACAAATCCGAACAACCCTCCATTGAGCATAGATAAGTAGGGTATGAAGAGAATGTCTTTGCCCAAGCCATGGAAATAGATAGTTTTTTATGTCATAAAATACATCACCCGCCAGTCGAATTTGCATTCTGTACAATTCAAGCTTCTAAATCATATGAGGCACGAAAGGAGGATGAATGTGTCGAACGTGTTATACAACCTTCTCTCAATCATGGCAGCCGAGACCCAAAAAGGTAGGGACAATTATATTTCCCACCATTTTCTGATTAAATTGCTAGTTGAGAAGTCTATGTATCTAGAATGACATGGGAAGAATTCATAAAAAAATGATCAAATTAGACCTAAGCACTTGCAACCTAGGGTTTTACCTCAACCCCATAGGTCTAGTAGAAGATTGAGCATGGATGAAGCCACTCTTGGTGCTTCCACCTTTGGTGCAGGCCCAAGTGTAAACCCTCCTGCAGTAGAAGAAACTATAGAAATTAACTCTTCTAGGATAGAGCACTCAGACAAAGAAAGTTATTCCCTTGACTCTGATGATGATGTTCCACTTGGCATTCTAATGAAAACTAGGGCACATAAGAGGGAAGTAGAAATGAGAAAAGGAAAGGCCAAAAGGGAGCCAACAGAAAAAAGAGGTGCCAAGCTCTAAGAAGAGAAAGGCTGACACTGTTCATCCTGCAACCAAAGAAAAACACGAGAGCCCTCCTAGGAAAGCAAGACCAGTTGAGCCAACCTTTGGTATGCCTCTACAAGAAATCCCTAAGTCTAGAGAAATATCAGAAGGGGACATAGAAGCTCCAATGGGGTAGGAGAATGTTGAGGAAGAGGATATATTTAAGGCAGCAAAAAACATAACATTGGTTGATCTTGCCAATATTGCACAACAAGTCAAAAATCAAGAGTATGAGGAAAATCAGGACTTCATGTAGCAAGAGGTCCTGTAGCAAGAGATCCCGCATCAAAATCCAGAACAAAAGCAGGAGTCCCTGCAACAACAGCCTGAATTGGGAGAACAATCAATACCCCTATAGCCAGAATTGACGGGACATCCTAAATCCTTGCAGTTAGCATTAGTGTCAGAGAAGATGTTGGTAGGAATACATAACCCCCCTGAGTTTTCAATGCACAAGGTTTCCATGCATTTATGGAAAGAGATGCAAAGAAGAGAAGAGGAATGGAAGGAGGAAAAATGCAGATTGAAGGGGGAAATTCAAAAGAGAGATGAGGAAATTGAAGATAAAGATGCAAAAATTGCCACCTTGAAGAAGAAGGTGGATGATATGGAAGCCTTGGTACCACATATTTTGGAATGTAGGACCCCTCCAAGGGTCTATGCTCTACATTTGAAGGAAAAATATCTCTCTTTTAGACTAGAAATAATTGTCTCAGGATTGAACCCTTCTATTGATACCCCTATTGAATTTTTCAATGCTTATCGAATTGCTTCACCTGAAATGAAGAATTTGTTGTGTGAGTTTTATTTGCATAATTATGTTGTAACTCAAAACCATGATTGGAATCCACTACTGTATGTTGGGGATGTCCAATTAAGGGAATTTATGTCTTGGATGCAAAATGAGATTAGTTGGGAACAACATTATGGGACTTATAAGCAATGGGAGTCTAACATCCCTCTGCCCATTAGGGCTGAATCAAGGAATCCAGGGGACATTTTTAGGGAATGGTACAAAATTATTTTCAAACCTAGCTATGGTAATAGGATTATGCCTTTGATAGAAGCAGTTTATAGTGAATATGAGGCAAAGGAAAAAAAGAAAAAAAGAGGAAACCATGAAGAGATACCTCTCACAAAGATGGAACAACTTAACTGATGATCTCAAACAAGCTAAACCTCATTCCATCCAGAACTATGCAACAAATCTTAAAAGGATTGACATATATATATTCACATTGGAAGGACAAAGGGGCAATTTTGGCTTCCCCTGACTTTTCAGCCACCCATCCTAATGTGGCCTATACCGAACTTCAGGTTCTACCAATATGATATTGTTACAGATAAACAGAGATGGAGTAGATTAGATAGATTGTGAGGATTTTATTGGGATCCTAATTCATGCACAACACACTCTTATGTGGGATAGTTGTCAGTTGCAAATTTCAGAGCATTGACCAAGCAAAAGAACAACCCTTCACCTGTTGGAGGACCAACGAGATCTTAGGTTGGGGGGAGTGATGAGTCTAGTTTATGGTCTCATTTTGGGTAGAATTTGTGATCTAGTTGATGAATTTATCATGGAATTTGACATTAAGTTTTGATAGTTTTATGATATTTTCCTCAAACTATAGACATTGAGCTTAATCTTTTTTCTGCAAACCTTTAATGATAATGGCATGTTAAATGGACTTTCTATATTAATTTTGCATGTGGTTAATGAATGTTCTATAAGGTGGTTACAAATATGCAATTATTGTGCATACTAACATTGTCGTGCAAATTTAATTTGAGGATGCTAAATTGAGGAAGGCACTACCAGCTGGGCATGCACCATAACGTCCAACAAGGGAATCATTCAAAGGTCAAAGGAGGATGATGGCAAGAGATTCATCATGCAAACCAAACATAACCACCTTATAGTGGCCATTATTGATGTTGAGCAAACATGCATGTTACTGCAACACTAAATTTGTCATTGGACATGCATGTCTAACCGGATTCCATGCATGCATAACTGCCACCCCACTTTCTCTGTTTTCCCTAAATGACATCCTCCCAGTTTTTGGAGTTGACTTCCTCATTTAGTTAATAGTATAAATAAATATTTTATGCTCCTTCTCTAAAGGTTGTGCGATTTGATATTGTACTTGCATTCTTGAGTTTTCAGTAATACAGATATATTACTCTTTTGTACTCATGATTTACAATAAATAAAATAAAGTTATGAGTTTGAGCATCTAAGTTCTCCTTAGTTTTAGAGGATATTTATCCAAGGGGGCCCACTTGGTGATTAATCCGTCCTTTAGTTTAGTATTACTTGTTGTTTAGTAATTAGTTAAAAATCTAGCACTGACTGTTCCTGCAGCCACTAGAATTTCATTCTATGACTGTTCCTACAACCAAAGCAGATAGAGTAGTGCTATGTTTTTTTCTCAGATTTTCATTTATGTCATGAATTTTAACTTGGTGTAATTTTTGATTGATGGTTAACATGCATGTTATTTATTTCTAAGCAATTTACTTTTAGCATTGTGTCTTTCAGATTAGTTGTACAATGAAAATGGCTACTTTGGGTTCCTAATGCACATAGTGTGTTGATCCATTTCAAGTTCACATCCCTGGGTTGGCAAGTTAAATGCACCTTCATGATGATTGAAATAGCTATTCAGGTTAGATGTACGATCTTTGAATCACAGTTGTGAAGGCCTAGTTGTTGAATCATTGTAGGAGGCAGACAATACGCCTAAAACATATGTTTCCATCCTTCCTCCATCATCCTAAAATTGTCAAAATAATGTGACCATACACCTTCCACCATCCACTTTTCCACCATTGCTTCCAACTCCTAATATCCCTCCATCTAATCTACCTCTATTACTCCCAACACCTCATATCCCTACCATCCAATCCTCTTATCCATTTATCCATAAATACCCTAACATCCCTAATCATGACCAACAAATGCACGCATTGTATAAACATGAAGCTTCCACTCATGCCACCATACCCATGGGATTCAAAAGAAAAAATTTTAATGCCTCTACCTATAAAGTAAAAAATCCTAAAAATCCTCATGCCTTAGGGCATCAATGCAAAGAGTCAAAGCAAAATACATTCCAAAAGTTATATAAGCCCATATCTCCAAAAGTAAAGGCTAAAAATAAAATGGTTTGGGTCCCTAAGAAAAATGAAAGCAATTCAAATGAGGCATCTACATCACAAAAATCCCAACCATCCCCTTCCATCCAAAATGTACATTCTATTCAAAAATTACAAAAATCATAAAAATACTAAATCTATGTGGGTACCAAAAGTACTACATCCACCACCTCCTGAGAAAACATCTCCATTGCTTCCTACACCCCATCCACATCAAAATATTCAATGTTTATCACAGTGTGTACATCCATTGGTCATGGTTCCCTTCCATTTCAAAACAATTCCACATACCTCCATCCCCCCACCCTTCATTCATTATCCTACATATCCCCCCCACCACCTTCCTATGGTCCATGCTTTTGGCTAAGCCTCCCCATTCATCTTTTGCATAAGTCCCATATAATCCCTATCATCTTCCCTACATAATCTACATCATAATCCACTATTTTCCTCCATAATCCATCATCTACCTACTCCATCTCCCTTTCATTTCATCACTTACCAACATCTATGAGCATAATAACATTTGGCATGGTTCATGCGATGACATCCATCTCTAGTGGGACTACCATCTTTCATGGAACTAGACACTTGAGTCCCTCCTATCCATATTCCCCTTCTCCTATCCAAAAAGTCAAAAAATCAAAAATTCAAAAGAAGAACAAGAAGAAGAAAAAAAAGAAAAAGAAAAGTAAAGAGAAATTCTTTTGTCTAACGGTGAAAACTTGGTAAATAGGTGCCCTGGATAAGTACCATGATGAAAACTTTGCAAATAGGCGTCATGTGTAGGTTGATCTTCTATGTCACTTACAATTGGGGGCACCATGTCTTATCTATCCAACCTATCATTTTCATGTCATATCATTTCCATCCTACCTACCATCTTTAGCCATCATACATACCTATCATATTGAGTCCACTTATGCACCCTTCTCCTTTTGATCTTGATAAAAATAGGGGGGAAAATGTTGAAACATGTTTTGGATATCTTTTGATATGCCTCGTCCTTCCAAACAAGCCTATCATTATCCTATTGTCATAAGCTTTGTCATGAAAAATCCTAAGTCTTGTACCTAGAATGGGGCATTTTATTCCTATGCAACATAGTCTTTGGAGATCACATCCTTGCTCTCTTATGATGCATACATCCTTTCCATCCATCCATCTATCATGATCCTTCTACTCTTTATCCTATCACCCACCTTTTTCATCCATCAATCCCATCTATCCCCTTGTACATAGACTTGGATTTCCCTTTTCATTGGTATCTAGCACAAAGGCTACACAAATTTTCAACCATTGACATCTCAAAACATGTCAAAAATCCAAAAAAAATCATAAATGTCAAAAATACAAAAAAATTCAAATATCTGAAAAACACAAAAACATCCAAATAACTCTCAAAAATCCCAAAATAGAGTCAGTGTTTGTCACATCAATCAAATACGTCAGACATAGTCAAAACTCAGACACAAGAAAGTCATTTTGTCAACATTTAAATTGTTAACCAACAAACAAAATAGTCCAATCAGTTATCTAGTCAAAATCAATCAAATTGCCAAAACAATGTCAATCTCGTCACTCTATGGTTCCCTCCAAGATGTGTCCTTCTTGGACTTGGACCTCGTCAAAATTTCATTTACCTTTTTAGGATGTGTCCTTCCTGATGATAGGCACCATCCAACTGTCAAAACGATCAAACTATCAAACTATCAAGCAATCCACCTTTGACAAACAAATATTTGCAAACACTCTAAATGGTTGTTGACTTTTTTAGTCTATTTTGTCATATCTTTTTATTGTTGTTTCTCTTGGTCATGTTACTAACTACCTTGAGGATATCCCATGAAGGATTTATAGGTGCAATGATGTTTCATGACCTATTTTCCTTGATTGTTGTCTTTGGTGTGTCTTGGCAAAAAGATTGGGGAAACTTTTCCCTTAGTATGAGTTGAGACATTCCTTGTCTACAATTGCCTATTTTTCGCAAATAAATGACCTTGCACACCTTGGTCTATGTCATACCATGGTGTTTGTTGTCCATTTGTAACATGTGACCGCCCAATGATGATTAATGCAACACCTATTTGTACTTTGGTAAAATATTGAAGGTTTCTTTCTCCACATTAACATCCATGAATTTTATGCTAACATCCATTTTCTCCATGATACGATACATCTTTTCCACTGTAACATTTCTTCTAGTCCACATTCTCATCATCCTTGTCTATTTTCCCCTATCCTTTTGGTCCTCATCTTCTAGTTCTTTCATCCATTTCAAGAGCCCACTCATGCTCTCTGAACCCGTCTATCCTCTCGAGGGGCATACCACTACCTCCTTGTCATTCTTCCTCATCCTATTTTTCACTAGGGCATTATCTTGAACTGAATTTTCTTTGTCACAATGTGATAAATTGCATTATGACAAGGAGGGGCAAAATCTAAACACATAAAATTGACCTAGGCCTACAAGTTCTATTTTTTTCTTTTTCTTCCTAGCATAATTAAAATATTTAATTGTCTTATGGTCCAATTTCAACTATTAATTAAATAATTCATAATTATTTAACTAATTCATGTCTTTTATTCCTCTTGATTTTTTAAATAAATAAATTTAAATATGTTGCTAACTCTCTAAGGTCTCTCTATGAGTAAATAAATTCTTAAATTTGTTTAAATATCTTTTGTCCATTATTTCCTCCTAATTGTTTAAATAAATAAACTTCATTTATTTAAATACGTTGCTAATTTCTTATGTCTCCCTACAATTAAATAAATTCTTAAATTTATTTAATTATTATTTGCCCACTATTTCTTCCTGATTATTTAAATAAATAAACTTTATTTATTTAAATACGTCGTTAACTTCTTATATCTTCCTATAATTAAATAAATTTCTTTAATTTATTTAATTATTGTCCACCTTGGCTTTTTCTAATTTTAAATAAAATCATTTATTTAAAATTTTCCACTTTCTATTTTCCCACCAAGTAAATAATTTGAAATAATTATTTATTGTCACATGACCCCACCACTTTTGAATTAAAATAATTTTTAATTCAAAAGGTCAACTTAGCCTTTTAAATCAAATAATTTTACATTATTATTTGATTTTTTAGCAGCCTCTTTTTTTGTGCCTAATATCCTCTTGTCACATGCATTCTTGACCATTCATTTGATTTTTATAAAATCAAATCTTAGCCCTTCATTTCAAATTTTCCCTAATGTTGTCCTAACCCTAATTGATGGTTGCCACATTTAATTGCAACTTTTGATCTTAGGGCATCTCTCATCTGACAATCTTGGCCATTCATATAAAATTGACTTTTCTATAAAAAAGGAAATTTTTACCTCATTTGGGGAATTTTTTTATCATTTCCTAACTTCATCACTTCATCATCTCATACTTCATGCTCTCATAACTTCATATTTCTGCATACTTCTTGCACAAGTTGAGTACATTGCAACTTTATAATAGAATCCTTCAATATTTGCTTAAGGCTTGTTATAAGTCAATAGTTGCTCACAAAAATTTGAGGGAAAACATAATATTGCAGCAAATGGAGAAGGGAAATGAAGGTCAATCATGGAGAGCTTAAAGACTTTTGGTGAGATTGTTCTTTGTTTTGTGCTAGTTTACTCCATTGTACTTCATTATTTAGCTAGGGTTTTGATTATGCATCTTAGTTTATGCTAACCTAGATTTTTACCTTAGTTACACAAGGCATAAATATCGATGCTTCCATTGAGGATATGCATGCCATTCTCTCAACTTAGTCACTTCTGGCCATACATCTTCATTGGGAGTTCCAATATACATATTTCACACATCTCTCATTAATAGAATAACTTGAAATTTGAGATGCTCTTATAATTTCTACATCATAGGTGCTCATGATAAGGTTAACTTAAAATTCTCTCACTAAGCTTCATGCACACTATTATAATGGCTTAAAATCATAATTGAGATTTGTCAAGATCATCAAAATAAGGATGTTACATTGCTTTTTTGGCTGAGATTCTCTTGGATGGCTCATAAATCAACATTTTTTGCAAGGGGACACCAATCATTTTTTAGTAGATTACTTACAAATAGGAAAAGTAAAAGAAGATGATAGCAATGACATCATACAAATTAATTTGCATACAAGTATAAATTAATAAGAACCAATGTGCATACTTACAAATTAATCCAACGACCATCCAGGTCTACTCTACTCTTTATTGTGTCAAGTATTGCCTCACGGTCAAACTCATGGACCTTCCACAAGGTCTTGTTCAAAGGTCTACCCCCATATTTGGTCAAACGAACATTGGATGCCACAACAAGGTTTGAGTAATGAAGAATCTTTTGATGTGTGTCAAAGTCCTAAAACAACCAATATTTAACAGTCTTATGTGGGTACCTTCTAAGCCACGTTCCAGTAACAACAACTGAGCATGTAGGGTATTCGATGTTTTCTCCATCTATAACTGGGCCTCCAATTTCTTTTTGGCTTCAACACATCGACAAAAGTAATAGTCTATTCCCTCTTTGTTGTCTTCATCTGCAATAATTGCATAAACATACCCTGCATTGATATGTGCAATAAATCTCTTGAAATTAGTCAACATTAGAAATACACTACAAAGTAAGATAACAATAGGAATTTCAAAAACTAAGCAAGTAGATATATTACATGGTTGAACTAGATTTGATATGTGGTCAAAGTCGACCGATGAATCCATTTGTGTTAGTTCCAATGTCATCAAAGGGCGATACATGTGAAGTGAGCTAAGATAAATCAATGGCTATTTCTCAACCCACTCCTTTGACTCACAATCATCTCAGGCTTGCATCGTCCTTGTGAATGTTGACGTTAGACTTGCATAAACATGAGAAACAATCACACAATTACATCAATATGCTAGTTAAATCAACATTCCCCATAGAATTCATTTGAAATGCATAAATAAGAAATGTAAATGAAGAACACAATAAAAAACTATCAAATCCTATCTAATGCAAGTAAATTCTTAATCCCATGGGGGAATTGCTGCCATTTTGACGTGGAAAATGGCCATTTCCCAATCCGTTGTAAGCTTGATGAAATTTTGGCATAACCTAGCTATGAAACCATGAAAACTATGAACACTTGATGAAATGGATGAAATTAGCTCTAAATATGAAGATAGTGATTTTGCAATGAAGTTGTGGATGAGCTTGTGGATCCAAAATCCAAATGAGAGCCTTATGTTTATAGAAGAGAATGATGGAGGATGAGGAAAAATGGATGAATGGGGGATTAAAGACCAACCAATAGCATCAAGCCACTTGTCAACATGCTATTGGAGAGGGATGGAGCACATTTTGGTCAATGTGCATGATAAATTCCATTAGATTCAAATTTGAAATTTGAAAGTGACATGTTGGAGGGAGAAAAGAAATGAAGTTAATGCCACTTGGCTCAAGGAAAAAGGACATGTAAGAGGTTTAAATTCCTTGTTGGATGTACAAACCCTTTTGGAGGGATTTTTCAAATTTAGAGAATATTCCCTTTTGATGCCTTTTTGAAAGTAAATAGAGATTTAATAAATCAATTGAAATGATTTTCATGAGCAAGTTGCAAAAGCTAGAGGATTTGATGATTAAGATTAGTATTAATCAAGATTTGATTAATTTAGATGAAGATTAGCTAATTTGACAATTTGACTTAGATTTTAGGATTTAAATAAATCAAAATGAGAGGAATAATGATTTTAGACTTAATTAAATAAAGTTTGATTTATTTAATTAAAGATGATGATAGTTTTAAATCAAATAAAGATAAATTTATTTAATTTAAATGAGATGACTTTAGAGCTTAATTAAATAAAGTGAATTATTTAATTAAAAGAGAGACTATAAGGTTAATTAAAATGATTTATTTAATTAATAGGAGATGATGACTTAATTAAATAAAATTGATTTATTTAATTAAGAGATGAAATGTGATGAATTTAATTAAATAACTAGCAAAGGAGATAATTCAGAATGAAGCGGTGTTAGTAATCAGGATCAAGTGTATAAGATCAATCGGTACATTTTCCATGTCTACATTTTGCCCCTTTTTGAAGCAAAGTACCTGCTACATTGGTTCAAAGAATAAACTTATTGCGATCAAAATTAAAAAGAAAAATCACTTTTTTTAGATGCCCCACTGCTACCCCAATGGAAGAATTATGTTGGTATACTGCCCCCTCGAGAGATCGAACAAAAATTTGGATTTTTTAGTGATCTCACGATAAAGATTCAGGGTCAATTCAACTCAAAGAGGGCTAGAAAGCTTGAATGTTTGATGTAGACAGATTTGATGATGTATAGATAGTCATCAGCCATGGATAGCCTCATGTATATTTTGATATAACACACAAATCCGATTCTTGGATAAAAATGTTAGTAGAGATAGAAGAATAAGAAGAAAAAGATGGATAAAAAAGAGGATCCAACAAGTCCATGAGTCATTGAGACTTTATTAGATATGGTGATGAATGATGATGATGATGTATTGCTTATCAAGAATTTGGATTTTAAAAGGGTTATTTACCTTATGTTTGATAACACACACAGGCATGATGCATCAAGGTATAAAGAACCAAGATGGCATTGTGCCTAGTGTGATGGACTTTGACTCGAAAATTAGATAGGAGTATTCCTATTCACATCTGACATACAAAACCTTATTCAGAATGTAGTCCAGATATTCCAAGCATCTCAAACCAAAACATAGAAAGGAAAGCCTTCTTATGTGGTCAACAAGACACCTAAAACATCCTCCCTACATCCAAACAAAGCACACATGACCAAGGTTATATTACAAGAATATCCAACAAGCACAACAGATAAAAAATAATGATCGTTGGCCCATTGCTTTCTCTCTAAATCCTTTTGTTTGGACATCATCGAGAGGTCATTGGAATGAGAACAATAAGATAAGTCAAAAAGACAAAGATCAAGTAAATAAACAAGTTAATGTTCTTCATACTACTAGCCAAGACTAAACTACAGTGATGCCTGATGTTGATGTCCATTGTAGGAAGGATGCATCCTAGGACATGATGTTATCAAATGATTTGGGATTGATTGGATGATAGACTATTTATACCAAGAGTTGACCAACTTGTTTATTTACTGAACTAGACTTGAGACTTGATGTTTGAGTTTTTACATTTGAACCTGCTAGACTTATTTTCAATTGTTGTATGAAAGGTTGATGATGACGATTGATTTATTATGAGTGATGTTTATTTCGGGTGAAAGCGAGATGGGATGGATGGATTTTTCAAATATTTGGATGTTTTTGATGTTTTTGGAATTTTTTGAGGCTATTTTTGGTATTTTTGAGATTTTACAAATGTTTTGATTTTTTAATTTTCTAATGTTTTTGGGGTTTTCCAAGATTTTATGAATGTTTTTGGATTTTGTGTTTTTCGAATGTTTTTGGATTTTTTGATATGTTTTGAATTTTTTTGGATTTTTCGCATGATTTTGATGATTTGGATATGGATATGTGTGATGATATCAATGCTCTATTTGGGATTTTTTTGAAAACCAAGCTAGGGATGATTGATCAAATCAATGGATTGATGATGATAACATTGTTGAGGATACACAACAATGCAAGGATAGTGTTAAGCAACACAAGGATTAGGATGGATATCCCAAGATGATGAGGGATTGACTGGATTTGATTGACCAAGATCGATGATGATAACATTGTTGAGGATACACAACAATGCAAGGATAATGTTAAGCAACACAAGGATTAGGAATGACATCCCAAGATGATGATGGATTGATTGGATTTGATTGATCAGGATTGATGAAGCTTGATTTGGAAAAAAAATGTTTTGAATGATTTGATGCGACATTAAGCATACATTAGATGCAACTGATATTGATTGTTTGAATTGATGTTCAATGAAAGATAAAGCTTGATAAGAAACATCTTCTCACCAAAAATATTACATGGGCTAGTGATTTGGATTTGTGCTCACAAATGCTTGACCAATTTCATTTTGCATTTACAAATTTTCAGATCACCACATAAGCTAGAAGATATAGATCAATATTTATTCTTGAAGCAAGATTTTCATGTCTACCCTAGTGTCTAGCAATGTATGGAATGCCATGGGTGGATGCTTGGATAGATGTATGGATGGATGGATATGGTAAGCACACAAAGGATGCCAAGCATTATCTTGTGATAAGGTGTTCGAACATAGTATGCTCATTTGGATAGTGCCTCATGGCTCAGATAATGCTGGGTAGGATAGGATCAATGAAAATGACTCATGTCAAGATGTTTACCATAAGCAAGTGTAAAGTGTACACCAAACTTTGTCAAAATCAAGATAAGTTGGAAGATGGATGTAGATGGATGAAAATGGATTGGATAAATGGTTCATGGATGAATGGATTTATTATGGATGAGATGGATGGAATGTTGGATTTATTATGGATGGGATAAGATGCTTCCACCTGAACTAGCGCACGTAGATGCTCGATTCTTCACATGACGCCTATTTTCTAGGTTTTCATGATGGTACCTGCCCAAAATGCCACCATAGTGGTTTTCACTGGAGGATGATTTTTTTTCTTTATTGTTTTCAATCCTTTATTTTTATTTTTATTTTTGGATTTTCATATTTTTTTATTTTTTTGTATTTTTCTGTGAAAGATTTTAAGCTCATGTTGAACCACCTAGTGATGTCAATGTAGATGCTTCTTTCATAATGTGCCATTGATATCCTACCTAAAGAAGTTTTTTTGCCAAGATATGTGCAATTGAATACAACTTTTGAGATTCCTAATCTACTTTGTTGATATTGGAGTTAACTTTGTCTTTATGCGCACATCACAATAGAGTGCCTTCTGAATCCTTATGATGAAGGGTGGCTTCCAATACATGGTCAATGTGAGAATTGGATATCATGTGTGGAGACATGGATGGAGTGTGTTTAGGAATAAAAGATGGATTGATTCACAACTTGGAACCTTTGACTCTCCAAACTTGGGAAGATGAGTAATAATGGGTGGATACAAAAGTGTCCGTGGAATTAGGACCTACTACTTGATATACTTTGTACATCATTTGAGAAGCCTTCTTTTTCCTTTGTGGAAATATTTGATAGATACTTTTCTCTTTTTTATTTTGCCCCATAGTTTCTTTGACTAATGGAGTTTGATAGGGATAATCTTTCTTTATTTTCTTTGGTATCCACTTGTATTTGATTTGTCCATATTCTTTCCAAATTCTTTTCCTTTGATGATGTTCTTCTTGTTTTGATTCACATCCTTCTTTTGATGTTGGTCCCAATTTGTGGATGGTGTGATGGGTGGATGAAGATTCATGACATGGCTGGTTGTAGTATTAGCATCGGTTTCATCATAAGGATTCTTTGTGCTCCCTATGTTGACATTTTCTTGAGACAGTTTCCCCTAGTATGGTAGTAGTACCATCTTTGTTCTTTGATTCTGCTTGTTTTGAGATGTCTTGTTTAGTAAACATTCTCTAATAAATGATCACTATAGATGGCGTTATTTAAATTTGTTGCTCTGCTGACTTCAGAATATCATGTTCTATCTGACCTATTTCCTTGAGTGGATAATGTTGGATATCTTCATACATGATGTCCTTAGTCTGAATTTGGGATATATTTGATCCTAATGTTGACAATTCATTGACTGTAGGAATCAATAACCTACTCTTTTTGTGTAATAATGTCAGGAGTAAAGGAATCTTGTTTTGAATGAAGATCATCTACGTGTCCATCCAAAGAAATCATCCCATGGGTAGATGGAGAAAAATGTGCTATGTGGATGTGATCATGACTTGTGACATCTTATATAGATAGGAGAGTGTCCTTTAGATCATTGTAGTAGCTTGGGGATACAAATTCTTGATTTTGAATAATTTTGGAATTGCTTTCAACATGCTTTGGATCAAGTTCTTGACATGGATCAGTTTCAAAGGATGGATTGCTTACAAAGGGTTCTTGGATGTCTTCATTAGTCATGGGAAATGGCTCAATATCCTCTTGATCTTTGAGTGGACTTGGATCAAATGTTGAGTTGAGGATCCCTTTAGTATTTGTAACCATGAGGTCAAAGGATGTCAATATGTCTTGGAAAGGACCATTGCTAGACTTTGGTGAAAGATGTTGATCATGCTTTGGCATAAATTCTTGAGAAATTTCCTCTAACTCATCAGGTGATGCAGAGACCTTTTCAAAATGATCATTGGTCAATGGGTCATGGATTATGTCAATATGATCAAATAATTCTAACACTCCATGAAATAGATCATTTTTGAATATTGTTGAGAGATTTTGATCACGACTAAAAAATGACTCTTGATGCATGTTGATTTGATCATCAGATAAGGTAGAAACATCTTCAAGGTGCTCATTGATGGATAGATCTTGATCATTATTTTCAACAATTGTGATGGAGGGATTGTCAATGCTATCGATATTGGTTGAATCCTAATCATTGTCCCCAATAGTTACTATTTTTTTATCAATAAGGTCTTGGATGATATTTTTGAGTTGAATGCAATTTGATATTGTGTGTCCCTTTATTTTATGAAAACCACTAAGGTGCTTCTCATTTAACTTGAAGCTCTTGATAATTGTCATACACGAGGATTTTGATGAAGTTTTCTTGTATCAATTGTTGCATGACTAATTCAATTGGTTCCCCAAGTGGTGTGTATTTTCGTTTGTTACCTTGGGAGATTTGTACTTTAGATTAACCTTGTGGTGATTGACTTTGGAGATGTGGTGATTGATCTTTGAGATATGGCAATTGGGTTCATTTTTTATGTTGTTGATCTTGATATCCAACCTCTTGACATTGGAGATATTGTTCTTGATATGGTTGTAGACACAACTCAATGCTTTGATGACATGGTTTAATCAATGGAAGAGTGTATTGATTTTGGGGTGGAGATGTCTCTTGGTGCAATGAGTCAACTATTTTGGTAAGTGTAGCAATTTGATCTTGCAAAATTTGATCTCGATTTTGATCTTGACACCCTTGATATAGTTGATTTGGTTTTTGTTCAAGTAGATTTGGAATGCATACTTGTGGTGTTTACATGGGATCATGGACAAATTTATTTTGGAAAATGTTCTGATTTGGGATGATGTTTAGATTTGGCATGATAGGTTGAAATTGAACATTGTTGTGGTTGGGAATCACATTACCTTGATTTAGGTAATTTTGATTTTGCATGGTGTTACCTTGACTTGGATCAATACATGGAGTTGTAATCATTTTTTTTGGACTTTGAACAACATTTGTATGATTCACAGACATATCTATCCCAAATTTTACCAAGTGTGGATTTGAAATGTTCATGTTTGGTAAACTTGTACTTGGTATATTCACATTTGGAATGTATGGATTTGGTGGGATAATGTTTTTTTGTTGAAGACTCATGCATTGCTTGTTTGGTTGATAGATTTGTAGGTTTGGACTTTGATTTAAATATACCATAGGAAAAGGTGTTCCAAAATTTATATTGGGTCTACTCACATTTGTTGTACCATTGAGGTTTGTAGGAGATAATGATCCCATGTATGGATTGTATAAATGTGAGTTTTGATAGTTTGGTTGACTTGGATCACTCATGATGTATGGAGAAAGTTTATATTCCATGTTCTTCTTGTGTTTTGATCTTGTTGACCTCTAAGGGGTTTAGGACCAATGATGAGATGAAGGATGAAAGGGGTGAATGATATGGGTGTTGAACTTTTAGGAACCTTGTAGGAAATACTAGACTTTAGGACTTTTGGATTTTTTATTTGGATTGGATTTGATTTGATTTGATTTTGGATTTGATTTGGATTTGATAATGAACTCATAAATTCCAAGAGGTTGGATGTTGTCTTGGAATAAATTTTTCCACAAGGTGATAATTTAACTAAGTGTATAAAGAAGGATTCATCTACGCACACCTAGTCAAACAAGATGATTTTGATTTGATTTAGAGGATTTTTCCAAAAGTCTAGTATGAAGGATTTTTCCAAGATTCTAAGAGTTTTTTGTGTGATGGAATTTGATTGATGTTTGAGATGGATGAAGTGTTTGATTGTAACCCTAGATGAACCTAAGAGGGACTTTGTTTACAAGACCAAGATAGTGAAGAACATGTTTTACCCTTGAGTAGTTCAAACCAAAGGACCAATGTTTTGCTTGGAAGATCATAAGACAAAAGATAACAAGCACATGTGTAGGGTTCAATTGATTTAATCTTGGTTAATGGCTTGCTTTTTACCACATCCACTTGTCTTGCTTAAGTTTCAAACTAAATTTCTAATGTACCAATTTCTTCTCACCCCACAAAGTCCATTATGTGGAAATCAAGAAAATCAAGGCAATAGTTCCCTAATGTTGACTTTAGTTAGAGAAAATTGAGAAATAAATACAAATACTTAGAAGCCTCTAAGGATAGAATCCCTAGGGAAAGCAATAGCACTTGGATTTTTCAAAGGTATTTGCTCCTCCTAAGGGTTTGAAATTTGATGACCTCATTGAATGTTTATTTTCAAGATTTTGGTTCCAAGAAAAATGTTTTGATTCCAAGAACATGCACAACCCTATGGATAAAAAGGAAATATTTGTTGAATCCCCACTTGGATAAATCCAGCTTCGCTTATTTTTGGTGAATGATTAAAATATTGACCACACTGGCACCCCTCCACGACACTCACTTCTACAGGTCAGCCAAACTTTAGTACCCATGAAACTCCCATGGCATACTTCTTATTTCTACTAAGAATCACTAAAATGTGGGGTGGCTTCATAGGTTTGACCTCTTGCACCAACAAATAGATTAAGGATTTGGCCTCCTAAACAAAAGGTTCTAGTATAGGCATTTCGTTTGTGGGGGATCATCCATACGGCAAGAGACCATTGTTGAACTTCTTGTTGGAAAAATCCTCGTGATACTTGAACTTTTCTCAAGTACCCACACTTATATACCAGGTGGAAGTCGCTTGGATTTAGCATGTTCCTAGTTGGGTCGTTCCCTAGGGTGATTACTTTTTCCCATCAGGCAGGCCCTCTAAGGATAAAAAAAAGTGAGAAAGCGCATCCGTAGTTCAATCAATCTTTGTTGAGAAACAAAGAGAGAACACACACGATATACTTCACTCACACTAGTAAGATTTTGTTCAATTTTAAGATCCCAAATTGAAATATGGAGGAAATATTTTATGCAACTTAATGTCACCAAAAGGACTTTTGATTCTCAAAATCGTTGTGAAGCATGAGAGAAGTACATATGACCTTTTAAATGAGATTAATTTGTGTAAAAGATTACAAAACACAAAGGACACATGTTCATTTTAACCTTCAAAACAAGAATGGGTTCTTTTTAAGCACCAAGATTGAGATGCGAAGTTTGCTTGTTCAATTGTTAAGCCCAAAAAAAAATGTAGTAAGTTGCCTAAGGTTCTTTTTAATCCCTTTTATTGTTCTTTTTAAGCTCAAATGAAAATTGAGTCCTAAAACTTGAAGATAACAAAGCCTTAAGAATGGGATTATAATTGCTCCCAAAGTGTTTGAAAACACTTGTTACAATCATTTGATAATGTTTTTTCTTTCATTTCCATGCTCCATAATCCTTTAAAACCTGCAATACAAGCTCCAAATGCTAGATAAAATCAAGAAACAAGAAGATATGAGGGTTAGATAAAATTTAGACCAAGTTTCATTATGATTTGACATTAGGTGAAAATTTGAAAATTTTAACTATATCAAAGTTGATAAACACCCACACCATTGGATAGCTTATAAAATTCTACCCCATTTACAAAAAAAAAGCTCTGAAAAAGACCAAAATATGACAAAGATACGACAATTTTAAGATTGAGTGAAAAAGCAAGAAAGCAAAGGCGACACCCTTTGCAACAGCGCTATTTGGGTCCAAACAGTGACATTGGAATGAAAGCGGTGTTGTTTGAGGATTTGAGCGGTGCTCTAGTGAAACTAGTGGCACTGTTTGGAAAAATAGAGACCGTAAATGCGCCACAATTGGACCCAATGGCATTGTTTGACTTGGAAAGACAAAAAAACATTAAAAAACAATGGAATTCGACCAAAAAATGTGTTAATTTTGAAAGATTTGCCCTCCTTCTAGTGCCAAAATATGAATTTCAATGTTAGACCTGCATAAACATGAGAAATAATCACACAATTAGATCAATATACAAATTAAATCAACATTCCCCATAGAATTCATTTGAAATGCACAAATAAGAAATGTAAATGAAGAACACAATCAAAAACTATCAAATCCTATCTAATGCAAGTAAACTATTAATCCCATGGGGGAATTGGTCCCATTTTGATGTGGAAAATGGACTTTTCCCAATCCCTTGTAAGCTTGATGAATATTTATAAGTGATTGAAGCTCCTTGATGAAATTTTGGCATAACCTAGCTATGAAACCATGAAAACTATGAACACTTGATGAAATGGATGAAATTAGCTCTAAATATGAAGATAGTGATTTTGCAATGAAGTTGTGGATGAGCTTGTGGATCCAAAATCCAAATGAGAGCCTTCCATTTATAGAAGAGAATGATGAAGGATGAGGCAAAATGGACGAATGTGGGATTAAAGACCAACCAATAGCATCAAGCCACTTGTCAACATGCTATTGGAGAGGGATGGAGCACATTTTGGTCAATGTGCATGATAAATTCCATTAGATTCAAATTTGAAATTTGAAAGTGACATGTTGGAGGGAGAAAAGAAATGAAGTTAATGCCACTTGGCTCAAGGAAAAAGGACATGTAAGAGGTTTAAATGCCTTGTTGGATGTACAAACCCTTTTGGAGGGATTTTTCAAATTTAAAGAATATTCCCTTTTGATGCCTTTTTAAAAGTAAATAGAGATTTAATAAATCAATTGAAATGATTTTCATGAGCAAGTTGTAAAAGCTAGAGGATTTGATTATTAAGATTAGCATTAATCAAGATTTGATTAATTTAGATGAAGATTAGCTGATTTGACAATTTGACTTAGATTTTAGGATTTAAATAAATCAAAATGAGAGGAATAATGATTTTGGACTTAATTAAATAAAATTTGATTTATTTAATTAAAAATGATGATGTTAGTTTTAAATCAAATAAAGATAAATTTATTTAATTTAAATGAGATGAATTTAGAGCTTAATTAAATAAAGTGAATTATTTAATTAAAAGAGAGACTATAAGGTTAATTAAAATGATTTATTTAATTAACATGAGATGATGACTTAATTAGATAAAATTGATTTATTTAATTAAGAGATGAAATGTGATGAATTTAATTAAATAAAGATTATTTAATTAAATGACTAGCAAAGGAGATGATTCAGAACGAAGCAGTGTTAGTAATCAAGATTAGGTGTATAAGATCAATCAGTACATTTTCCATGTCTACAGTACATGAAGAAAAAAAGCATGCCATCTTTCGTGTATTGATACTCCATGAACCTGCATCTGGGCTAAGGAAATAGTGTAGCTTACTCGATCATGTTAGTGTACAACAATCCTCATATGGTGCAATGTTAGTATAATCTATCAACCAAAAAAATTTGCAAACTAAAGACATACCTTCATTACCTAGACCCATTGAAGCATTACACCACTCCACAATTGATTTTGTATCTGTCAACTTTGCATTGTCTTTATACTTTAACTCTTCTCGTGCTAATGATCTTTTCACACATGCTCGTGCACCATCATGCTCCCCCTTTCCATGCCCGGCCTCACAAAAGTTCCACATTTGTTGAACACCTGTAATGACATACATCCTGCACAACCAGTAGAACATGCACAAGTTCTTGAATTGTGTTGGATAGTTATTCCACCATATTATATGTCAACTATATGGTATGCCCCTCTGAGCCAAATCACTATAGAACATCTGGAAGAAACCTTGCATGAACTCTAGAGAATGTGTGCAATCATCACTAATATAAAAGTGATACTCCCTCAATACCTTCCTTTGGTCCTCTGTACTATCAACTGTATGAATGAATGCTATGTGCACAGATATTGAAACCTGTGTGGAGTTGTAATATTGTGACTGCACCTCACGTTGTGGCTATAGAGTGTAGTTCTCTGCAAATTCAACCACTGAAACTATGTTTCCAACTAGAAAGGTGTCCTTGCATAGCTTTAATTGTGTGTCCATCCATCAAGCTCTATGGGTATGCCTTGCATACTCATACACTATATTGTCACAAAACATGGAAATAAATTGATACACTAGAATCTTCTGAATAACCAAATCACACATTTTTGCTTGATTACCATCTTTTGTAGCGTATGCCACTATTTTATACTTCCCAAACTCTACTATTTTTTGTCCAACCTCATTTGTGCTTTCCACATGTTGACCATCCAAGCATAAAATTTTTGTTGCAAGCCACCACAACGCTAACATGAACCATCCAAGCATAGTGTCCTATAGAATATTTGGCGATCCTCTATTTCACATAAAAAAAATTATAAGAACTCTCTTGAAGATTTTGGTGGGGCTTGTATGCCACAACCTTGCAAAACATCGTTAGTATGCAAATCTAAACATATAGAACAATAAACATCATAATGGTTAGAGAATTCAATATGCAGTCTACAACAAGTAGTGTGTGTGATTTATCTTGACATAAAAATGTTTAATCATTTCAAAATATCTTTGACAAATACTAATTTGAGGATAATCTTGTTGAAATTTACAAAAAAATTGAGTTTGAGTTGTATCCAAAAAATGTTTTGGATGTGGTTCACAATTCTGACTATCAATTCTCCTTCTTACCACATCCCTTTGATTCAAAGATGGCCTTGTGTTATTCTTCCAATACTCTTCAATTAGTGTTCTCAAGCTTCAACAACTATTTTTATCTTTTCATGGAAATCTCCCTAAGAATACTCATAATTCATTTGAATTAGTGCCCTCAATTCTTTGCCACCTTTGAACGCCTCTTGATAAATTTTTTCTATTAATTCTCATTTGTTCACTCATATTTCTAATGAGACGAGCTCTCTTTGTTTGAATACTTACCAAAGTTGATGTAATGACATGTCGGGTGACATTACTATCCTTTGAGCATGAGGTCTTACCCACACTCTCATAGACATCCATTAGATTCTTCACAATAGTGTTTTCACTTGAAGCATTCGATGTTCTCAACCCAAGAGTCTTCATGATGTTTCTATAATTTATACCCCACATCATTTCAACAAATAGTTGACATCTTGCGGTCTCATTTAGCCTTTCCAAGAACAATTTCCAAATCTTATCAACATATCTTCTACAAGTGCATGCTAGAATATTACCTTCCATGTGTTGCAAAATATCCTCATCAATATTAATGAAATACTTTGGATTTCTACACAAAATTCTAGGTGGTGTTCTCCTAGGTACATACATCTCAACATTAAGAATTTCATCAGTATTTAAGTGAGGTGGGATAGATTGCATACCTTCGATTGAGGGTAGAATAGATGACATACCTTGAGGTTCACATGGGGATGATGGTGTACCTTTTTTGTCAAATCCAAGTGATGATGTACTCTCAGCTTGAGATGTGGTGGATGGTGTCCAACCATATTCACTTGTGGTAGATGGTGTCCCTCCATATTCACTTGCGATAGATGGTGTCCCTCCATATTCGCTTGTGCTTAATGGTGTCCTTTTGTAGTCACTTGCAGTAGAGGGTGTGTCTCCAACCATGGTATTTGAATTTGTCTTACCATGATGCTTTCACATTCATGCCCTTTGTGCCGCCAATTCCTTTTCTCTTTTTGATGGTTGAGGTTCCTCTTTAGTTTTCATCAATCGTATCTAATTTCTTCTTTTCACAATATTCCCTCACTCGTTCCCTCTCCTTTGATTTATTGGTTTCATACTCTTCTTTTGTTAGTTTATTCCTTGTTAGTTTCCTCGGCATGGTGGATAATTTTACCTATAGCATGGTAATGAGATGAATATTAGTTCCTAAAAAATGAATCCATACAAATAAATGAAATATATGTCATTCAAGGCTTCATATAAAATACTTAAAATCATTGTGTAGAAGAGTATTTCTAGCATAGACAAAGGTCACATGAATTTTTCCAATGGAATTCCTTAAATAAAAGTGGTAATGTGGCATGCCATGATTGCTTGATAGGCTCAAAATGGAAGAATGGACAAGGAATGTAGGGTTGACAAGGTAGGAGCATCGTATGCCTCATAGAAATGGCATCTCACAGTGATGTACATCATCGTGAGACCCCATTTCTATGAGGCATACAATTCCCTTACCTTGTCAACCCTACCGCATTAGCAAGCTAGTGGAGCATTGGAAAGCTAGTGCTCCACTAGCTTGCCAATGCGATGGGGTTGAAAAGGTAGGGGTAGTGTATGCCTCATAGAAATGGGGTCTCATGGTGATATAGCTTGTCAACCCTTCCGCATTGGAAAGCTAGTACTCCCTAGCTTGCTAATGTGATAGGGTTATGAGGTAGGGGTAGTGTATGCCTCATAGAAATGGGGACTCAAGGTGATATAGCATTGGCAAGCTAATGCACCACTAGCTTACCAATGTGATAGGGTTGAAAAGGTAGGGGCAACGCATGCCTCATAGAAATTGGGTCTCATGAATACATCACTGTGAGACCCCATTTCTATGAGGCATATGCTACCCCTACCTTTTCAACCCTACCACATTGGAAAGATAGTGGTGCACTAGCTTGCTAATGCAGTAAGGTTGACAAGGTAGGGGCAGCGTATGCCTCATAGAAATGGGGACTCACAATGATATATCACTGTGAGTCCCCATTTCTATGAGGCATACGTTGCCTATCACCATGAGTACCCATTTCTATGAGGGATACGTTGCCCCTACCTTGTCCACCCTAGCACATTGGCAAGCTAGTGGAGCATTGGCAAGCTAGTGCTACAATAGCTTGCCAATGCGGTAGGGTTAACAAGGTAGGGGCAGCGTATGCCTCATAGAAATGGGGACTCACAGTGGAAAGCTAGTGGAGAATTGGAAAGCTAGTGTAGCACTAGCTTGCCAATGTGGTAGGGTTGACAAGGTAGGAGCAGCATATGCCTCATGGATGTGCATACGAATCTCCAAAGCTTTCATTTTGGTATAGGCATGGGGGATGTTGGAAAATGTAGTTGAATTTGGTTTTACACCTACAATTTGCATATGCTTGAAATTTTCTAAAGCCTTTTCAATAAATCTATTTTGTGCATATCCTACAATCATTATAGTCCATGAGGACATATCTCATTGAGGTATTTTGTCAAATAGTTATACCAAGCAACTGATTTCCTTGCCTATGCTACCAAATTTTCCATACATGTCTCTAAAAAATTAGAATATACTCCTCCTGCATTGATAGATCTATGAATCTATTTTGGTTTTCATCTCTATTTCTAAATTTACCTCATCACTAAACTTACCTCATCACTTATGTTGTGATATATTTTAAATGTTTCATTGATTATTCTACCTACAATGGATTATAACCCTTCTCTCCATTGTTTCAAGACTCTTTATTCAAGGCTAAGTTAGCAACATGGGGAAAGGTGCAACCTATTTGCAATCATGGCTCAAAATGGAATCATGGACAAGGCATTTGAATTGTTTGACAATAATGTTTTCATATAAATGTATGCAAAATGTGGTAGCATTGGCAAGCTAGTGGAGCATTGACAAGCTAGTGAGCTCACTAGCTTGCCAATGTAGTAGGGTTGACAAGGTAGGGGCAGCATGTGCCTCATAGAAATGGGGACTCATGGTGATGTACAGTCCTCATTTTTATGAGGCATACGCTGCCCTTACCTTGTCAACCCTATCGTATTGGCAAGCTAGTGAGCTAGACTAGCTTGCCAATGCGGTAGAGTTGACAAGGTAGGGGCAACATATGATTCATAGAAATGGGGTCTCGCAGTGATGTATATCACCATGAGACCCCATTTCTATGAGCCATACACTACATATATATCACTGTGAGACCCCATTTCTATGAGGCATACGCTACCCCTAGATGTATATCACCGTGAGACCCCATTTCTATGAGGGATACGCTACCTGTATATCACCGTGATACCCCATTTCTATGAGGCATACACTACCCCTATATAACTATGAGACCCCATTTCTATGAGGCATACGCTGCCCCTACCTTTTCAACCCTACCGCATTCGCAAGCTAATGTGCTCACTAGCTTTCCAATGCTCCATTAGCTTGACAATGCAGTAGGGTTGACAAGGTAGGGGCAGCATATGCCTCAAAGAAATGGGGACTCATGGTGATATACATCACCGTGAGACCCCATTCTATGAGGCATATGCTTCCCCTACCATGGTGATGTATATCACCATGAGTCCCTATTTCTATGAGGCATACACTTCCCCTACCTTGTCAACCCTATCACATTGGCAAGCTAGTGAGCTCACTAGCTTGCCAATGCTCCACTAGCTTGCTAATGTGGTAGGGTTGACAAGGTAGGGGCAGCGTATGCCTCATAGAAATGGGGACTCACAGTGATATATCATCATTGTGAGTCCCCATTTCTATGAGGCATACACTACCCCTACCTTTTCATTCCCCATTTCTATGAGGCATACACTGCCCCTACCTTTTCAACCCTCACGTTGTATCATCATCATGAGTCCCCATTTCTATGAGGCATACGCTTCCCCTACCTTTTCAAACCTACCGTATTGCATGATTCCCCATTTCTATGAGGCATACACTACCCCTAACTTGTCAACCCTACTGCATTGGAAAGCTAGTGAGTTCACTAGCTTGCCAAGCTCACTAGCTTGTCAATGTTGGTGAGCACATTAGCTTGCCAATGCGGTAGGGTTGAAAAGTTATGGGAAGCATATGCCTCATAGAAATGGGGACTCATGGTGATATACATCACCGTGAAACCCCATTTCTATGAGGCATATGTTGCCCCTACCATGATGATGTATATCACCATGATTCTGCATTTATATGAGGCATACACTTCCCCTACCTAGTCAACCCTATCACATTGGCAAGCTAGTGAGCTCACTAGCTTGCCAATGCTCCCCTAGCTTGCTAATTCGGTAGGGTTGACAAGGTAGGGGCAGGATATGCCTCATAGAAATGGGGACTCATGGTGATGATACCTCATAGAAATGGGGACGCATGGTGATGTATCATCACCATGAGTCCCCATTTCTATGAGGCATATCCTGCCCCTACCTTTTCAACCTATCCCATTGTGTGAGTCCCCATTTATATGAGGCATACGCTATGCCTTCCTTGTCAACCCTACTGCATTGGCAAGCTAGTGAGTTCACTAGCTTGCCAAGCTCACTAGCTTGTCAATGCTACCACATTTTGCATACATTTATATGAAAACATTATTGTCAAACAATTCAAATTCCTTGTCCATGCTTCCATTTTGAGCCATGATTGCAAGATAGGTTGCACCTTTCCCCATGTTGCTAACTTAGACTTGAATAAAGAGTCTTGAAACAATGGAGAGAAGGGTTAGAATCCCTTGTAGGTAGACTAATCAAGGAAACATTTAAAATATATCACAAGTGATTAGGTAAATTTAGAAATAGAGATGAAAAAAAAAATAGATTCAAAGATCTATCAATGTGGGAGGAGTATATTCCAATTTTTTAGAGACACGTATGAAAAATTTGGTAGCATAGGCAAGGAAATCAACTGCTTGGTATAACTATTTGACAAAATACCTCAATGAGATATGTCCTCATGGACTATAATGATTGCAAGATATGCACAAAATAGATTTATTGAAAAGGCTTTAGAAAATTTCAAGCATATACAAATTGTAGGTGTAAAACCAAATTCAACTACATTTTCCAACATCCCCCATGCCTATACCAAAATGAAAGATTTGGAGATTGGTATGCATATCCATAGTAAAGGATTGAGAAATGATGTATTATTTTACTTCCTTATAACTTATGTCATATATATGTGTATACAAAATGTGGAAGCATACACAAGGTAAGTCAATTTTTTAACAAAATGCCTCAAAGAGATGTGGTTTAAAAATGTAATTGGCGAGTGTAAAGAATTTTGTAATTTAAAATGTACATTGACAAGCTAAGGTTATAATAACAAACAAACAATGGTCAACATGGAATATGCAAAATAACAAAAATGAAAGCAAGCCATAATAGAATGAAAGAAAATGAGTAAAGACTTCACATACCTAAAAAAATAGAGTTTCAAATGGAGAAGTTCTACCCAATTATGTAGCTTTTGCTTCTTCTATCTTCCAACTCCTCAACAATTTGACTTTTTCAAAAGCTTGTTCCTCTCCAAACTTCAATTATATATCACTCTTGAATGGAATTCAGACTTGAATTGATATTATATGCCTTTCAACGTGAAAAATCTACTATTTCATGTAAAGGTGGTGGAAAGATGATGAAAAACGTGGTGGAATGTGAAAAAAATTCATCCACACTTCACAAAATCATGAAAAAGCTTTTTTTTGTTAGAGCACGCGTAGAACTAGGAGAATATGCAAAATGTGGGCCTTGAGATCACGGGTATATTCACTTTTTTACCATTTTTAGAGTAAGACAAAACGCTCTCACATTATAACATGGGTGCATTATGTCTTGCTAAACCAATAGTCATATCTCTACTACTTCAAAATGCACTCGCATTATGAGAAAGTTGATTTTCTATAGGTCTCTTTTCTCTCTTTCTCTCTACCCTCTACCCTCAACCCACAACCCTTAATCCCTCTACCCTTAAACCCTCAACCATTTACCCTCAACCCTAAACTCTAAACCCTCTACCCTCAACCCTAAACCCTTAAACTTTCTACCCTCTACCCTCAACCCTATACCTTCAATTCTCAACCCTCTACCCTCTATATCTCTCCCACTCCCTCCCTCTCTCTCTCTCAATTCTCTACCTCCTACCCCCTCTCCCTCTCTCAA